>JAJAGP010000936.1:0-206228 GCA_025084515.1 Ancistrus triradiatus | reverse complement strand
CGTAAGAAATTGGTATTGAATTCTTGTTTTAGGTCAGTCTCTGCATACTTCATCCAATGGCAGCCCTCATCCAGTGAAGAAGATACAGAAAAACTTTAAGAATAATTACGCCTCTGTGGAGTGTGGGGCCAAAATCCTTGCAGCCAACAACGAGGCCAAGGTAAAGCACAGGGCCAGCATACACAGAGGGAATGTTTCATTAGTGGTTCAGTAAAATTGCAGGTTATTAGGTGGCTGATGAAGAAATGACTGCAACTGCACATTTAATATACAGTATAATAAGCATGTGGTATTCTCTTTGTACTACCAGTTCAACTGAGTTCTTACAAGCCGAACTTAAATTGTCCGTTTGGGCTTCCTGTTGCTTAAACATTTGGCATTTAAACAGGTCTGTGAGGTGACATCATTTTTGAATAGGGCAGAGGGTTTCAGAGTGTTTTTAGAAAAAGAAATGAAGTATTTGTGACACTTCTGTTTAAATGCTGCCATTCATTTTAATCTCCACAAACCAGATATGAGCCAGCCAAAGCCATATTTAAATAATTAGTAAAGGTATGCGGCATGTAACATCCAAATTGCGTTTTGACCTAAATGGATGTTGACCAGACACTACCATAGTACTACTACATAGTAGTTTAGACCATTTAATGTACACAGTGTTTTATTTTAAACAATTATATTAATTAAAACACAATATGAAAACATTTAGTACAGTGCTGTACTATAGTGGTTTTTTATTTTTTTATTTTTTTATCAAACATGAAACACTTATCGAAAATGAAAAGGTGAGTGGAGTGCTACCACGTTATTTTCTGCCTTTTAAGGCTCTCTTCTCAGCAGGTGTTGCAAGTTTTTGCTCGTATTAAGCTTTCTGTCATTCAGATGTGAATAAGATATATAGATTAGGCAGAGTTGTATTTCCTTTTAAGACCTTGGCTGTTGATGCGGCTATTAATGGACATACCTATACATGATGAGGTACGTAGATGCTATGCAATGTTGGTTATTAGCAGTCCCACTTGCTGCTCACATTAGTAATATGAGAGTATAAAATTATTTGAATAATATTAAATGCATTTTCTGTAATATGATGATGAAAACTGAGAACCCACACTGAAATATTACTCATGTCTACCTATAAACAAAGTCCTGTAATGACTATTATAGATATTTAGCTATGAAGAGCTTTTTTTTAAATTTCAGATATGTAATCCATCTGTCTCTCTACATACTTTGTCCCCTTTAACTTTGTTCTTTAATGGTCAGGACCACCACAGATCAGGTACTATTGGGTGGTGGATCATTCTGAGCACTGCAGTGACACTGATGCGGTGGTGGTATGTTAGTGTGTGTTTTGTTGGTATGACTGAATAAGACACAACAGTGCTGCTGGAGTTTTTAAGCACTGTGTTCAGTCACTGCACTCTTAGACACGTCTACCTTATTGCTCCACCTTGTAGATGTCAGAAGTCAGAGACAGGAACATATCTGTTGTTGCACAGTTTATCCTCTAATCCTTCATCGGTGCTCACAGGATGCTGCCTACAGGATGCTGGTAGCTGAACATTTTTGGTTGGTAGACTGTTTTCAGTCCAGTAGTGACACTGAGGCGTATAATAACTCCAGCAGCACACTCGATAACACCACCACCAACACCACACGTGGGCTATCAAAGTATGCAGAGAAGTGAACTAGAGTCTATAATTGTATTACTAAATTAATGCTTTGTTATGAGGGTGTGTGTAGGTAGGTGGGTACATGGATAACAGTTTAAAATGACCTGTTACCACTTAGTTATAATAAACCAAAGAGTCATGGCAGTAAATGGATTTAAAAAAACAATCCAAGCATGGAATCTTCAAAAGCAAGTTTAATTTATAGCTGTTGTGACTAGCTGTTCTTTTTCTCCTCAGAGCACCTCTGCTATTCTAATGGAGAATATGGATCTGTACATGCTGAACCCATGCAGCAATAAGATCTGGTGAGTCATTCTGCTCAAACAGATCGTGATGAGAGAAGTCGTCAGAAGGATAAGTTATAGATTCAATGAATGTGTGTGTTGTTTTTTAATGTTTGCGTGAGTGCAAAATAAAGAATCTGGGTTCCGAGCTTTACTAATTGTGAGATTTGCCCAGCTCTTGTGCTTAACTGTCACGCAGGCATGCATGCATTTGTGGGGCAGAGCAGCCAGTGAAATGTCAGAAGAAGCCACCTACAGTGACCTTGTTGTTCTGTCGTCTCTGCCATTCTGTGGTTTCAGGTTTGTTATTGAGCTCTGTGAGCCGATTCAGGTGAAGCAGCTGGACATTGCAAACTTCGAACTCTTTTCCTCCACGCCAAAAGATTTCTTGGTGTCGATCAGTGACAGGTATGCCAGCGCTCTTCTCCACCAGTGTGTCAGTACTGGATCGAGAACTCGTTTTCACACCAACACTACCATGCAGGGACTGGAGCTGGAACTTGTTCAGGGAATTTTGTTTACAGCTGCCTCGCATAATGAACAGAGCCAAACAATTGCATTATCATGTTTATGGGTATACAGAATAAAGGTTGACAAAATATCAACCTTGGAAGGTTTTACAAGGATTTGTACTTCAGGCTTGAATAACAGATTTTATCAGCCAAAATATTTCACTGTCTTTCCAGAGCACAAAGATAATGTGGCAAGCAATGATTTAATAGCTTCACAAACATTTGTAATTTTGCACATAGGTTTGAGTAAAGGCAAATTCATCAACGAGAGTGCCACACTGAACAAAAATGGGAGCTAAGGCTAATTGTGCTCTTTCCTGTAATACCTCAATTGTCGTCAGCCAAGTTGACTGACTGTACTTTTTTCTTTTTGGTTCGTTATGCAATAAGTCGACGGTACGCTTTAGGACAGCTTGTTTCTTTGTTCCTGTGTAAGAGCCTGTAAAAGATTACACATGTTCAAAGCATCACTTTTGGAATTTTTTCATTGGAACATGCGCTCACCGATCACTTTATTAGGTACACCTCCTTGTTTCTACACTGTGTCCATTTTATCAGTTCCACTTACCATGTAGTGGACTGTGGTAGCCTAGCGGCTAAGGTACTGGACTATGGACAAAAGGTCTAGGGTTCAAATCCCACCTCTGCCAAGCTGCCACTGTTGGGTCCTTGAGCACAATTAACCCACAATTGCTTGGATTGTAAGATTGTATCAATTGTAAGTCGCTCTGGATAAGGGCGTCTGCTAAATGCTGTAAATGTAAATATATATATAGAAGCTGTATATAGGTCTTCAGTTACAGTCTGTAGTCCATCCTTATCTACATACTTTAATCTCCTTTACTCTGTTCACTAATGATCAGGGACCCCCACAGGATCACCACATACCAGTTATTATTGGGTGGTGGATCATTCTCAGTGCTGCAGTGACATTGACCTGGTGGTTATGTGTGTTGTGCTGGTACGGGTGGCTCAGATACAGTAGTGTCATGGTGGACTGAAAATAGTCCTTCGGCCAAAAATATCCAGCCACCAGCATCCTGTAGACAGCGTCCTGTGAGGTCTCTAACTTTACGTCTACAAGGTGGAACTGTAAGGTAGATATGTCTAAGAGTGCACAGTGAGAAAACGGTGAGAGAAAAAGTGATTCTTTATGGTAAGCTGAACTGGTGAAATGGACAAATAACATTTTAATAATCTTCTCATCATTTTCCAACCAGATATCCTACGAATAAGTGGATCAAGCTTGGCACGTTTCATGCACGGGATGAGCGCACAGTGCAGAGCTTCCCTTTGGATGAACAGATGTATGCCAAATATGTTAAGGTAAATGTTTGAAGCATGACCTCCACTTTCATAGACTAGGATTATTACACAGATATCCAACTTGCATATCATAGTGTGAATGGATGTGTCTTTGATGGGCTGGAAGCTGTTGTACCAGGTACATATGGTGAAATACAGAGATTTTGAGTATGGTGATTCTGTTCATGACCAGTGGTCCTTGCTGGTGAAGAGTCCAGCATGTGTGTACTTTTATGTGGCTAAATAGGAAGTTCCTCAGAAGGACCAGTAGATATGGACTGTAACAGAAATGGTTCCTTATTCACTTTTCTCCATGTTCTACATACTGTACGTTCAGTGTTCGAGCACTATTAATCTGTCCTTAGTAGGGTCTAGTTCTTAAGTTGAAATGTAGTTTTTTTCCTTTCTTCAGACTTCATTTAAACAGTATTTCTGTTTCTAATATACAAATATTAAAATTTCTATTTGTTAACAAAATGGTTTTTCCCAGTAACCTTCTTTAGCAAACTGAAGAGGGGCAGCAGTGTTGTTTTTTTGGAGACCAGTGGCTTTCTCCTTGCAACTATGTCCTACACAATTGTTTTCATTTTTTGATGGTGGACTCATGAACATTACACTAATACTAACTAATAGCATGTATACCGGTTACCCGATTTCAATCAGATTTGGCGGTCTGCACATGTGCGCAGAGCGGCTAGCGGGAAAAAAACATGGTTGCCAGGTCTGCTTATTTGCACTTCTTTTGGGCATATTTACATAGACCAGGTGGGGGATTCACTCATGGGCTCTGGCAACCCTGGCTAAACAGCTACCGAAAACTTTGTGGAGACACTGAAATGCAATATATACTCAAGCAAATGAAGAAATTCATTATATAATATTAAACATTGAAGTTTACATCACATCTTTTTTAGACATTATTGGCTGGTTGCAAAGTAGAAATCTGATTACTGCCTGAGTCATGTAAACCCGGAGGCTTTCCATTATCTGGTTACTCAGTTGCATGTATACTCCTAGATCAGGAAACTGACAATCTGATTTTATGCAGTTATCGGATTAAGTGCATGTAAATGCACTCAGTAAGCTGGTAATTTGTCATTCATTTTAGGTGGAGTCTGAAAAGCTCATTGACTCAGTTCTGCATCGGCGCCCAATTTTTGTGCTGCATTTGTTTCAGATAGAGTAGGTCAAAACCAGTTTCTGTCAGAAAGGCTGCAAGCAACAGCTAGGAATCAGGATAGTTTTGTTCCGAGAATTGTGTGTTCTCGTTATTAAGTGTTACGCAATGTCACTTATAACCTGTTTCTCTCCCTTTATGTCTCAATTTTCTCTTCCCATTTTACTGCTCGATTTCAGAAAAGACATGCAACTCTTTTAAGCTACAAAAAATTCAAATGCTTGTGCTTGTTTTCTGAAAGCTTCATGCCTCGAGATGTGATTCATATTAAATCATTCTCTGTGTATGACTTTAGAACCAGTTATGCAAAGGTGGATCACATTTTGTGGTGACAGTTTGACTGTTGGACATATGCCTCCATATTCTGCTTTCCAGTTTATACCAGTGAACTTTTTTTTTTTTTTTTTTTTTTTTTTTCTTGGTCTACAGTATTTGTCTTTCTCCTGTTCTCTGACCTGAGCCTAAATACTTGTCAGTTGTGATGTGGCAAATATTTAAAAATGCTTAACTTGCTTGTGGCATCTCTCTTACTGATTCTTTTCTCTTTTCTGTCTCCTCTTGTCCCTTTCTTGCTTCAGATGTTCATCAAGTACATAAAGGTTAGCATTCTCCTGTCTTAGGCACTTTGAATGCACAGTAATTGGTGCTTTGGTGGCAGGACACAAACAGTAAAGCATGGCATTGGTGCATTTTTACACCCATACATTCTTGGATGTGTTTGTGCACAGTAGAAACATGATTTGCCAAATACTTTGGCTGCTTTTGGCCATGAGTGGAAATGATAAATGCGACAGTATTGCATTGTAAAGGTTTCTTACTTTTCTCTCTGTAGGTTGAGCTACTCTCCCATTTTGGTTCGGAGCATTTTTGTCCCCTTAGTCTGATAAGGTGGGTGAGATCTACTTTTCTTATTTGTGATTGCTCTGCTGTGCCAATATCTTTTATGTTTTACCTTAATCCATGTCACCAGTTTCAACTGGTTAAACTGAATTATTGTTGCTGTAAAAGAAAATGTACAGAGATTTTTTTTTTTTAATGAAAGTGCTTTCTGTTTCTGTGCTGGGGCTTTATGGGGCTTTGTATTACAGGTTTTCAGTTTCTCTTAATGTCAGTTTTAAATGGTTGAGTTGTTGGTTGGTGCTGTTTGGCTTGGCATAGCAGGTTATGTGGGTTAGAGGCCTGTGAGGGGGCAGAATCTGCTGCAGAGCAAAAGAAAAACACTTGCCCCTCTCTGTAAACTATTTCTTTATATGCAATGTTTCAGGCAGCAGGACAAAAGCAAAGTCTGTAATTACTATATGTGTCTCATTGAATTATGCACACAGGCTTACTTGATCTTGATAATGTGGTTCTTTTTCTTTAGAAAAGTACTTTTATCTCTAAGGAAGTTATTTGAATATACACTGATCGGTCAAAACATTAAAACCACACACAGATCAAATAACACTGATTAATTCATTACAATAGCACATGTGAAGCTCTGGGATATATCAGATGGCCAGTAAACAGTCGGTTCTTGTTGTTGACATGTCGGATGTGAGAAATTTTCAGGAGCAAAGGCCTGAGTGACTTTAAGGGAGGCTCAAATTCTCATCGAGTGCCATCTTGTCTGGTTCAGGTGGACAGGAGAACTAGTATGATACAAGTCACAGGAATGTTTATTCAGTGCCCCATGCTCAATATGGGGCTGCCTGGTTGCAGGCCACTCAGAATGCTCATTGTGCTAATCCATCAAAAGCACCTACAATGGGTGAATGTCATGTTGTTTGAGTCCCCTTTTCCTTTCTGTCACGTTGACGGTCTGGTACTTGTGTGTCTGGGGAAGTGTTGGCACCAGGATGCAGTGTAGTGTGATGCTCTGGGTAATGTTCAGTGGGGAATCCATAGGTCTGGACATTCATGTGGACATCAGCTGATGCATAACCTACCTAAATGTTGTTATGGACCAGGTGGTTGTAAAGTTTAAGGTGATCAGTGTATTCACTTTTAGGGAAGTTCTTTCAAGAAGACAGCATTCTTTTTTGGGTTGATGGATTGCTTCTACTTTTTTCCTAAAACCATTTACTATATCTGTTTATCTTTATGCCTTGCTTTTTTTTAAAAAGTAATACATATGCAACTCTGTCTTTTGTATATTTTCATGTAAACTCTTCTGTGATCTCCTGTGATCTTCTGTTTAATTGTCTGGTTACTTTCTGGTTTAGAGTGTTTGGAACCAGTATGGTAGAGGAGTATGATGAGATCGCCGACTCGCAATATCCATCAGAGAGACACGAGTACCTGGATGAGGACTTTGGTATGATTAGGTTTATTTGAGTAGTTTGTGTATACATAGTTTGTTTTTGGTAACCACCTCCCCCTTCCCGTAGGATGTGCGTTTCCCTTATTTATATGTTGAGTTAGCATGTTATCTCAGTAGAGGCTGCTTGTACGAGCTGTTAGCTAACAAACTGAAGGTGTTCTCTTAACCCCAGACCTCCATTTTTTAGATTACCCACCAGGGTACCTGCCATCTGATGACAAGCCATCAAAGAACCTCCTGGGTGATGCCACAAGTAAGCACCCTAGCACTTGCATTTCCATTTAGTCATTTAGCAGACACACTTACCCAGAACAACTTCCAACTGATACAGTGTGGCAGAGGTAGGATTTGAACCCTGGACCTTCTGGTCCATAGTCCTGTACCTTAACTGCTAGTCTACCACAGTCCAAATTTTTGTGAATGGGGTTTAACTTCTAGTCATTTAGCAGACACCCTTATTACTAATTATTGAGGGGAAAAAATCCAGTATTAGGTATGGCAAAAGTTTGTAGAACTTGAAGTTGACAGATAATTTGAAGGTGGAAGTAGAGATGGGAGTTTATCAGTGAGATGAAAATCAGGTGAGATGTCTGGAGAAAGCAAAACACTGTTCCCAGCGTAAGAACCTTGTCCTGTCTGTGAGATGGTGGTGGTGGTGGTAGTAGTATCATGGTTTGGGGCTGTTTTGCTAAATCTAGACCATTGTGACTTGCCGTCATTGGACCAATGAATTCTGAAATGTACCAGCAGATTCTAAAGGAAAATATCAGGACATTTGTCTTCTAACTGAATCTCAAGAGAACGTGGGTCATGCAGCAAGACAGTGACCCTAAGCACACAAGTGGTTCTACCGAAGAGTGATTAAAGAAGAATAAATTAATGTTTTGAAATGGCAAAGTAAAAGTCCTGACCTTGGTTCAGTAGTAATTTTGTGGAAGGATCTGAAGTGTTGACGCTAGAGTTGAAGCTGTTCTGTGAGGAATGGGCTAAAATTCCTCCAAGCTGATGTGCACGACTGATTAACAATTAACTGGAGATGATTATTTGCAGCTGTTGCTTCACAAGGAGGTCACACCATATACTGAAACAATTAATGGCTCCAGTAATTGTGCTACTCACAGATATGTAATGTCAGATAATTTTCCTCTATAAATAAATGACAAAGTACACTGCCTGGCCAAAACAAGGTCACACTAATATTTCGTTGGACCGCCTTTAGCTTTGATTGCGGCACGCATTCTATGTGACATTGGTTCCTCAAGCTTCTGATGATGTGATAGTTGGACAACTGTACAAAGCCTTCTCCAGCACATCACAAAGATTCTCAATGGGGTTCAGGTCTGGACTCTGGTGGCCAATCCATGTGTGAAAATGATGTTTCATGCTCCCTGAACCACTCTTTCACAATTTGAGCCCAATGAATCCTGGCATTGTCATTTTGGAATATGCCCGGGCCATCAGGGAAGAACAATCCATTGATGGACTAACCTGGTTGGTCAGTATATTCAGGTAGTCAGCTGACCTCATTCATTGGGCACATAATGTTACTGACCCTAGACCTGCCCATCTGCAGCAACCCCAGATCATAGCCCCTCCCCCAATGGCTTGTACAGTAGGCACTAGGCATGGTGGGTGCATCACCTCAGCCGCCTCCCTTCTTACCCTGTTGCACCCATCACTCTGGAACAGGGTAAATCTGGACTCATCAGACCTCCTTCCATTGCTCCAGAGCCTTCATGCTCCCTAGCAAATTGAAGCTGTCTTTGCCAGTTAGCCTCACTGACAAGTGGTTTTCTTAAGACTACACAGCTGTTAAGTTCCAATCCCTTGAGTTCCCTTCGCATTGTGCTGAAACGTAATCACCAATGCGTTACCAATTATCTGATGGGAGGCTCTTACCTATTTGCTTAGTTAAATCCAGGTGGTGACCTTTTTTGGCCATGCAGTGTAAAATGCTATTAAAATTAATATGTATAGCCCTATCCTGATCCAATCCTGATAGCCTAGATGACTGAAACGATCTAATGTGGATGGACTAGTGCACCACCTACCACCATGAAAGACTACATCTCTCCATTGCAGTTACGATGGAGGACATATCCAACCACACCAAAACAGAGAGACACTGTTAACTCTATCTACATTTCTATCAATGACAGCACTGAAAGTAAATGCACAGATTGCTGCACGGGCAGTCAGCACCCAGACCAAGAGTTGGAACAGCTTGTAGCCATTACTGCCATGAAAGTGGCCCGTCGGATGACACCAGCTAATGAAATAATGAACTTTGAGTTGTTAAATTGTGCTTTTAAATATACAAGATCTTATTTTTGCTGATTTATTCATCCAAGATTGAAAACCTTGGTTTAAGTAGGGTTTAAGTAGGCGTTGTGGTTTTTGAGGAGTTCAGTCTCCAGCTTATGTTTTCAGGTTTAGTTTAGAGACAGACTTTTTCATTTTAGGGTTTCAGTTTAGATGTTTTTAGATTTGTTGAAGTGGTTGCTTTTTAGAGTGCTGATGTGATGTAGTGGTTTACATGGATGCTTGTATAACTATATGAAACCAGTAGAGCTAGGCACATGTTATTGTGTCATACACCAAACTTAGTGTAACTGAAATGGCAGCTGAGATGCTTAGACTATTGCATACAAAGAAGAATTGAAAGATTATGGATTAACTGGGCTACATCAGTGGTTTTGTAGTTTCTATGTATACAGTCTTGGTCTGTTCCTAATGACACAGGAAGCTTGTACCCCAGCGTGTACTTATGGACTGTAAGTCTTTCCATGTGTTACCATGGGTCCCTCTTTGCTGGGGGAAGTTCTGTGTTATAAATAGTGCTAACGTTTCATTGGCTAAGGGGTTTACCTCCCCATTTAAAGCCAACTATCAGTAATCTGAAAGCATGCACCTATAGATACATAAACATATCCAGGAACGTTCTCTGGAGGGATTCTCTGTGGGGAAAGACATGCCAGGACTGGCTTCTTCTGTGTGTAATGTCAGTATACAACTCCAAATCAGAAAAGCTTGGGCGGTATGGAAAAAAAACCCACAGTGCGTCTTGACATTAACTGTGCCTTTATTTAATTGAAGAGAAATCTCCACCAATATATAATAGCTGTCACACAATGTCAGTAAAACACATAATCACTGAATGCAACCAATACACAAGAATTAGTGAGAGTCCAGAAATATCCTGGATGCATAGGTATCAAAGCCCAACTATGAGATCCCTTTAGCAGTAGTAAAAACAAACTTACCCTAATAAACCATTTGCCATGATTATTATCGAAGGTGGCCATTGTGTAAAACCCCATACAAACGAACAAACAAATTTAATTGCAGAGAGTATGAACCCAAGATATGAACCCACTGAATAGTGATGTGATTTCAAACAGGTAATGTCAGCAGGTGATTATAATGATGATTTTGTACAAAAGCAGTATCCATGAAAGGCTGAGTCTGTGAGGAACAAAGGTGGCCAGAAGATCTCCAGTTTATCAACAAATGTGTGAGAAAATGATTGGAATGTTTAAAAACAATGTTCTCCAATGAAAACCTGGTAGGGATTTGAATATTTATCCCATTACAGTGGAATCTGGAGTAATTTCCACTGTTGTCAAGAAACTGTCATTCCTCATAAATAGCTGATATAACCAACATTGGCAAGAGATTACTTTTATTTCTCAGTGCAACGCCAATATGGAGGACTAAATGCTTTACTGTCTCACGTACGATTTCTGGATTGGGATTGTAAACATTCATTCTTATCAAAGTTGTAGAGTAACATACCATGCATGGTGATGCTTTTTAAATTAGACCGCTATAACCCACTTATGATATATTATGGAGCAAGGCTCTAGAGTTTTAATAGTTCCTTCCTTGCATTTTCTTTCCAGGTGTCCCCTCAACATGGTCAACAACATTTGCTGCAACTAATGTCCTGGGTGGAAAGCCAGAGCTTGAGGATGGCGCTCAGATTATTTAATGGAAGGTCAGTGTTTTACTGTAAACCTCCATTTTTTAGAATGTTTTCACACTTGACTCAGACACTTGAGTCATTATCCAGGAACAAGTTTGATTCTTTAAAAACTAACAGATTCTGTTGAGAGAGACTTGATTGAAAACACTTCCTAATAATTCCAAATGGTCCCCCTTCGTTTCTTTCATGTTAACTGTGTTTAGTGACTTAGGCTTGGCATCTGTGTCAGTGTGCCTCCTTGTGATAAACTGGAATTTACATGGGAGAAATTAAAAAACATATTAGTTTTGGGTTTGTAACTAGTTGGTTTGAACTTCCAGCACATGGTGTTAATAGACAATGTTGTAGTGGGACTACAGTACAGGCCTGATCATTTTTTGGTTGCACATATTTGGTACTAAAGAATATTGTTTTTGCGTTAAACAGCATTACATTTGCCATATGAGTGGATATAAAAGCTTAAATAGCATTCATTACTTTTTAGTACTTCAGTAACTTTATTTTTATCATGCGTCATCTTGTTGCTGCAGCAGGAGCAGCTTTCAGAACACACAAAATCACAACAGATTATCGAAACGACACCTTTTTAACACAAAGTATTCACTTAATTAGGAACCTTTATTAGAAACAGTATCTAAACGCTGTTCTTCCCAGTTCAAATGTAGCACTGTTTACAATACAACCGTTTTACAAAATTATCCCAAAGCATCTTTTGCAGGAACCCATGTCTAAAACCTCAATGTGATTAAACATCAGTTTAACCAAATACTAAATACACTGTTTATTGTCCATTTGATCATAGTTTGTCCGCTTTAACAGCCGAGATCATAAAATTATAATAGGAAATACAAATCTGTCTGATATATGCCCAATTCACGTCTGAATGACAGAAAACTAGTACGTGCAAACCCTTGCGACAACTGTTGACAGAAGAGAATCGCAGTCTTGAAATCACAATATGTGGTATTGTTTTACTTTTTTCCATTTTCATTTCAGTTACAGTACTGTACTAAATATTTACATATTGGCTCTCTACAAGGTTCCATATAGCCATACTGTCTAGAGCACGTGTCAAACTCGAGGCCCGCGGGCCAAGTGTGGCCCGCTGTGTCATTTGATGTGGCCCGTAAGAGCTTAGAAATCTGATTGACTGCAATCTAGTGGCTTAATGTCGTCACTTCATGGGTAACATAATCGGCATGAATTGTGGGAAATGGAGTTTATGGTCAATGCACGCTTTTAGACTTGTAGTATTATAGAGTTATTGAGTATGATATTATAGTGTTATAGAGTAACTATAGAGTTAGTTAATGTCATAACTTGTGAAACGATATTTTTCTTTATTCACTTGGATAGTTTGATCGTTGATTGATGGAATAATAGGAGTTTCTTAACCTGACAAATTAACAGGATTTATGTTATGTTAACAGAGCAACAAGCAAGCGTATTTTTCCATCTATGCAAATATTTATAAGTTAAATAAGTAATAAATTCAGAGTTATTTAACATTGAGTACTTAAATTTATTCTACATTACATTTGGTTACACTTAGTTACATTTATACTGTCTTAGTTACATCTGGCCCTTTGAGGGCAACCGTTATGCTGATGTGGCCCTCTGTGAAATTGAGTTCGACACCCCTGGTCTAGAGGAATATTCTGTCCAAAACTAAGAAGACTATCACTGGACGTAGATATTGGGAGATAATGTAAAATTGTAAAGTTGCTTTGAGACGATGATGCATTGTAAAAAGCGCTATAGAAATAAATCTGACTTGACTGTAAAATGAATGTTGAAAAACTTTCTGAATTCAAACAGTTTGCTAATTTGTTTATCACTACTTAAAATGAGTGCAGTTCCAATTACCCTGCATAACCTAGCTTATTAAAAAGTGGTTTAATCGTACATGAGGTTAATATTTATTTGGTGATTGGGTGTCATTTGCATAATAAATGCATGTTTTTTTTCTTTTCCATATATCATTCAAACCTGAAAATTTGTAAACAGTGTTTGCTTTTGCAGGAGCTGTTCTGTCAGTGAGCTGTTCTTTCAACTTCTTTCCTATCACTCAGCAAACGAGTTTCATGCCCAATGTAGTCCACTGCCTTAGGCATGAAACAGACCTGCCCAAAGTGATTAGACTGGAGGTTCACTCATGTGGAACAAGTTATATAACTAGCACAAAAAAACAGTGACGCTTATATTTTACTCATTATCTTTAACTGTCCTTGAGGAACCAGAATGTTTGCTATGCTGCTTTAAAAGATGCTAAAATGTGCAGACAACACACAAGTTTAGTATCGTTTTGTTTTCATGATATCAAATAGGAGAGCTGTTGAGATTCACTGGCTCAAAATCCTGTTATTTTGCATTGTTTTCCACTACATTGTCTGCAGGTTACTAGTATACAGCTCAATTATGTTTATACAACAGCGGTATATTGTTGTACTTTGAAACATCACTTTGGTTCTCTGTGACCTCCAGGTTTATATCACGCAAGATCATTACAGTAGTGCTTGTTTGTGAACCCTTTAGAATTTTCTATATTTCTGCATAAATATGATAAATCAATAGATAAATAAATCAGATTTTCACACAAGCCGTAAAAGTAGATAGAGAACCCAGTTAAACAAATGAGACAAAAATATTATACTTTCATTTTATTTATTGAGGAAAATGATCCAATATTACATATTAGTGAAGGGCAAAAGTATGTGATCCTCTAGGATTAGCAGTTAATTTGAAGGTGAAATTAGAGTCAGGTGTTTTCAATTAATGAGATGCCAATCAGGTGTGAGTGGCCACCTGTTTTATTTAAAGAACAGGGATCTATCAAAGTCTGCTCTTCACAACACGTTTGTGGAAGTGAATCATGGCACGAACAAAGGAGATTTCTGAGGACTTCAGAAAGAGTTGTTGATGCTCATCAGGCTGGAGAAGGTTACAAAACCATCTCTAAAGAGTTTGGACTCCTCCAATCCACAGTCAGACAGATTGTGTACAAATGGAGGAAACTCAAGACCATTGTTACCCTCCCCAAGAACGATCGATTAACAAAGATCACTTCAAGAGCAAGGCATGTAATAGCTGGCGAGGTCATAAAGGAGCCCCGGGTAACTTCTAAGCAACTGAAGGCCTCTCTCACATTGGCTAATATTAATGTTTGAGTCCACCATCAGAAGAACACTGAACAACAATGGTGTGCATGGCAGGGTTGCAAAGAGAAAGCCACTGCTCTCCAAAAAGAACATTGCTGCTCGTCTGCAGTTTGCTAAAGATCACATGGACAAGCCAGAAGGCTACTGGAAGAAAGTTTTGCGGACAGATGAGAGCAAAATAGTACTTTTTGGATTAAAAGAAAATGTTATGTTTGGAGAAAGGATGACACTGCATTCCAGCATAAGAACCTTATCCCATCTGTGGAACATGGTGGTGTAGTATCATGGTTTGGGCCTGTTTTGCTGCATCTGGGTCAGGATGGCTTGCCATCATTGAATTCTGAATTATATCAGATAACTCTAAAGGAAAATGTCAGCCATGAACTGAATCTCAAGAAAAGGTGGGTCATTGCAGCAAGACAACGACCCTAAGCACACAAGTCGTTCAACTAAGGAATGATTAAAGAAGAATAAAGTTAATGTTTTGGAATGGCCAAGTCAAAGTCCTGACCTTAATCTAATCGAAATGTTGTGGAAGGACCTGAAGTGAGCAGTTAATGTGAGGAAACCCACCAACATCCCAGAGCTGAAGCTGTTCTGTACGGAGGAATGGGCTAAAATTCCTACAAGCCGGTGTGCAGGACTTATCAACAGTTACAGGAAACGTTTAGTCAGTTATGTTTGCACAGGGGGTCACACCAGATACTGAAATCAAGTGTTCACATACTTTTGCCACTCACTAATATGTAATATTTTTGTCTCATTCATTTAACTGAGTTCTCTTTATCTACTTTTAGGACTTGTGTGAAAATCTGATGATGTTTTAGGTCATATTTATGCAGAAATATAGAAGATTCTAAAGGGGTTCACAATCTTTCAAAGCACCACTGTATGTGTATTGGTGTGTTGTGTGTGTGGTTTGGTTAATACCCTGAGCAGAGGCTGTTTCTTGAACACGGAGTCTCTTTATGTGAGGGAAAGTTGGGGGAGGGAGGGAAGGTATGTGATGGAGAGTTGGTTTATGAAACAGAAAGGTTTTCACGCTCTGCTGGGGCATCGTCTTTGCCGCATATATACACTTCACTCCTCTTCTTTATTTTTCTGTTTACTTGCTCCAGGCACCTGCGTTTTATTTTTCCATTAATTGTTTTAAATTACGTTGTTCCTTGCGTTTCTTGAATTTGTTTTTTTTCTCTCTCTCAGTATATAATGATCATTGTGTTTGTCATCTTGCAGGAAATATGTCAACAGGGACTGAAAATGAGACTGAGGTCACAGAAGCTGTACTTGCACCAACACCAACCCCCACAGAGCAAGAAGAAATGTACGTTCTAATACACACATTCAACTTTCCATTATTTGAAGTGCTTCTGGACTGGCAATATTAAACCATTTGTTAATAATAAATAGCTTCGGAACATTGCTTCGTGATTACTCTTCATAAAATGTTATCAATATTCAGTAATAAATAAGTAGTGCTGGACAGTATATCAGTTCAAGTATTGCGGTGTTAATTTCTCGTACAGTATGGATTTTTCATATACCACCATACAGTAGCATAACAAATTATAGGTGTAACACTTCGAGGCAGCAAATTATGTAACATTGTTCGTGTAGAATGGCATCGCCGGACAGCATACTTTTTGTTCAACTTTTGTTCAAGAAAGAAGTTGTCTGCAGTATGGATGTTTTTTGACTTAAAAAAAAATCAGATGCAGACCAAAAGTTTATATATTGCAAAGTTTGCAGAGTCAGTGTTCGTAACACAACAACTTAGTCCATCATCTCAGCAGAAAACGTGTTCCAATACCAAGAGTGTATGAGATTATGGTTGGATGGTATTGATGGTGAAAAACTGTTCGTAGGAGTAGGGAGGAGGCTTAGGAGTTATCTTAAGCAGAGGAGAAAATAGTGGAAAGACAAGAAGGCAGAAGAATTATCTAAACACTGAATAACAGTGAGTTAATCAAATGCTACTGATTAAATTGTGCAGGAATAATGTTTGTGGTTAAGCTTTTTAGAGATGGTAGCATAGTGGTTAAGGTACTGGATTCTAGACCAGAATCCCCCACAATTAACCCACAATTGCTTGGATTGAAAGATTGCATAAGTTGTGTGTTGCTCTGCTAAATTACATATGTGAATCCTACCAAGCCCAACAATGCAGTAAGTCCCAGAATGAAAGCTACATATGAACGAATCCCACCACTTAAATAGATACGGTAGCAATCAAAGAAACTGAAAAGAGCCGAGATGCATTTCGTCCAGTTCATAGACTATCCAATAGATGTAGTAGGATACAAAAATGACCAGCATGGTAAATAAACTGTCAGTAAATTAAATGATTAGAGCGAGGGTGGCATGGTGGCTCAGTGGGTAGCACCGCTGCCTCAAAGCAAGAAGGTCCTGGGTTCTATCCTAGAGTGGAGTGGTCTGAGTCTGCATGTTCTCCCTGTGTCTGCGTGGGTTTACTCCGGTTTCCTCCTACAGTCCAAAGACATGCGTGTTAGCTTAATTGATTACGCTAAATTGGCTAAGTTTAAAAAAAACAAACAAACAAATTATTAGTGTCAAATAGGCATAAAAAGCCTTTGCCTGTTATTTCAAAGTAAAGGCTTACAATAGGCTATATTTCCTTAATCAAGAGTGCATTTGTTTTGTGTGTTGTGACAACCAATCACAGTCTTCAAAAGAATATATCAAAGAATGGGTCATACGTTGCAACCGGGTCAACCCCGTCTCCTCAGTAAGACAAGTCGTTGTCTTCTTGATCAGAGTTGCTCAGAGACCACTTCTGAATCACTCTTAAGCTAAAACTGCTAACTATGAGTTTTTGAGCTAACTTGGGAGCTCTCAAAGAGGATGCTTACAATCTTTATCAATAGTCTAACATGCTGTTGTAATGAATGTTAGTTGTCGTTTGGTCTGTGCGTGGTGTATGACATTTGTGTTGAGGAGCACACTCATGTTGGTCTCTAATGCTTTTTGTTGGTCTGTACGTTCCTAGGATTCATACTCCAGAACCTGAATTGCCTGTTACATCCCCAGACCAGGAGGTGTCCGTTTTGGAGTCACCCACTGCCTCTTCACCTGAGGACAGCCCCATTGTCATGCTCATCGATGAAGAAGAGGAAGAGCCAACTCCACCCACAGTGACCCTGCTGGTAGATGACCAGGATGAGGAGATGAGGCGTGAGGAGGCTCACCTCAAAGAGAGCGCGATTTACTGCTCCCACATACCTACCCTGTCCTGCCTGGCCAGCCTTCGTGAGCACCTCCACCTCTACTGTTCAGCCGCCCTGGCCCTGCAGCGCCTACGCCGAGAGCGTTCCACGCATGCAAATGCGAACACGCGCTTACCCACACAACTCCTTGCCCCCACTCCAACCCAAACACCCTCTCCCCCATCCGAGGACATTTCGGAAGCAGAGCAGGAGTTCCCAACCCAAAGTGAGACTGTGGTACCCAGTGAAACTACCCGCATCATGTTAGATCCACTATCTGATCTGCCACGCATCCAGTTAGAGCCAAGTCATACCTCCTCCCTTTCTGATTACAACCTTTCTGAGACCTTGCTTGTCAAAGCCACGCCCACTGAGGGGATTCCTGATTTGCAGCCCACCTACGAGCCCCAGGATCTAATACCACAGTACCTGGAGCACCTTCCTGAAACACACAGTCATGCCACCGACAGCATTTCCCTTCCCTCAACAACCACCTCCTACATAGCAACTCTCTCCTCTTCACTTCTCAGCCCTGAGCCAGACCCCCCGGTGCCCAGCAAGGAACAGCCACTGCAACCTATACCTGTACACATACGGCCTGCTGAGATCCCGCCTCCCACAGAACTGCCCGTGCTCCTCCCTGAGTCTCCTGCAGCCAGCGAGGATGGCCAGACTGATGCCTCTCACCTCGCTTCCCAGGAGGAGTCAGTGGAGGAAGTGCAGAGCCCCTTGCAGCGCACTGCCACGGACTTTTATGCTGAACTGCAGAACTCCAGTGAGCCAGGAAATGGCAACCATGTGCATGGTTCAAACCAGAAGGAGTCTGTGTTCATGAGGCTAAACAATAGGATCAAGGCCCTAGAGATGAACATGTCGCTCAGCAGTAGATACTTGGAGGAGCTCAGCCAGAGGTAAGTGAGACTGTGAATGTTTGATCCTGTAATAATTGTATTTTTTTTTTTTTGAGTTTATGTATGTCTTATTTGTTTTGTCACGCAGATACCGTAAGCAAATGGAGGAGATGCAGAGGGCCTTTAATAAAACTGTCATTAAACTACAGAACACTTCCAGAATTGCAGAAGAGCAGGTCACTAGCACTTCATACATACATACATACATACATACATACATACATACATACACATGACCCTCACAGGCAGTAGTGAAAGTTTTGTACATCATGAACTTTGTAAGGATAAACCTTGAGAAATAAAATTGTTCCTTGCAGGATCAGAAACAGACAGAGTCCATCCAGATGTTACAGAGCCAGCTGGAGAATGTCACCAAGCTCATGCTTAACCTGTCTGCCACTGTGAACCAGTTACAGAGAGAAGTATGTTCAAGCATTCCCATTTGTACAATTTTGCCAGGTCATGTACACACACACTCTCCCCGACCACTTTATAAGATACACCTGTTCAACTGCTTGTTGACACGAATATCTAATCAGCCAGTCAAATGGCAGAAACTTTATGCATTTAGGCAGGTAGACCAGGTCAAGACAACCTGCTGAAGTTCAAACCGAGAATCAGAATTGGGCAGAAAAGTTATTTATGTGGCATGGTTCTTTGAGCTAGACGGGCTGGTCTGTGTATTTCAGAACCTGCTGATCTAGTGGGATTTTCGCCATCTCTCGGGTTTACAGAGGATGATATCCAGAAAAATAATCAAGGAAATAGCATCTCTAAATGCACAGCATGTCAAACCTTGAAGCAGATGGGCTACAGCATCAAAAGAGACCACAACAGGTGCCACTCTTGCAACTGAGGCTACAATTTCCACAGGCTCACCAAAATTGGACAGTAGAAGATTGGAAAAGTGGTGCCTGGTCTGATGAGACCTGATTTCTTCCTTGTCTTAGCAGTTGAGGCTGCTGGTGATGGTGGTGTAATGGTGTGTGATGTTTTCTTGGCACACTAAGCCACTTAATACAATTGGAGCATCATTTAAACGCCACAGCCTGCCTGAGTATTGTTGCTGACCATGTCCATCCATTTATGACCACAGTGTAGTCATCTTCTGATGGCTACTTAAAAGCAGGATAATGAGAAGCATGTCACAAAGCTCAAATCACCTCAGAATGGTTTCTTGGACATAACGAGTTCACTCTACTCAAATGTCCTCCAGTCACCTGATCTCTGTACAATAGAGCACCTTTTGATGTGGTGCAACAAGACATTGGCTTCATTGGTCAGTTTTATTGAAAACACCTCGTTATATCGTTCTTAAATATTCAGTTAGCCTTGTAAGGCTGAAATGACTTTCAATCCGATATGTAGTGTGAACACCAAGTTGCTTATAGCGCACTGCATGGAGAGCTCCAGCACAAATGAAGGTGTGTTTGTGTGTTGCAGGTGTCAGACAGGCAGAGTTATCTGGTGGTGTCTCTGGTATTGTGCCTGGCTTTGGGAATGCTCCTGTTTATGCAGTGCTGCTGCAGCAACTCCAGTAATAAGAGCACGACCATCCCTGTGAGCAACCATTACCCCAGTCCCAAAAGGTACATTCACGCACAAACACAATCCACATGCTAAATTGCACTCGCGTTAAACAGACATTTAAACACAGCATTAGCTCTAATAACATCAGTCTTTCTTTCCTTCAGGTGTTTCTCATCATATGATGACATGAGTTTAAATCGGAGGGTTTCCTGTCCTCTTGTACGGTCCAAGTCATTTCAGCTGCCTACCACAGAAGGTAAGAGTTACCCTGTAGCTCCTCTAACCCAAACCCACAGATAGAAAAAGGGTGTCCTTCTCTCTGTATCTCAGTCTTTGTCTCTGTCTTGCATGAAACGGTTACATTCCACCAGTCATATCCAGCCAGTTGCACCATGCTCATCTCTCATAGCTATCAGTGCAGCCTTGAGACCTTTTATTATGTCTCCAAAGTGTCTGTGTGAATATAGATTTTCTGCCCCCATGTGTGTATGCAGAGATCTTTAAATAGTGTATTGTATAAATGCTGAGCTGTGCATGTCACAGTCATGTAATTTATTAGAGGATTATCATGATGAACAATTTAATTAGATGTTTACGCTACCATTATTGTATACAGAGTAATGGTGTAAGCCATATTGAAAAGCAACATTCTCGGTCTATAAAAACACATTGTTGATATTTACGTTCGTGCTTAAAAGCTTAGAGAGTAGTAGTGTTGTAGTCCAGACCGCTGGAGGCGAGTCAGAGGAGAGTCAAGAACAAGGCCGGGACACAGAGTTCAAGTCTAGACCAAGACTTTTAGTAGTTGAGTCATAGTTGTGGCCAAGACCAGATTTTTGTCATACAAGAATTCAAAAAGAAAATGGAAATCAATTTAAGCAATTTGCAATTCACTTTACATTCATTGTCATTATACATACATATGTAATTAAAAATGTTTTGTAAAATATAACTAAGTAAACAGCCTAAAATTATTATATTATAGTCTTAGTCAAAATGATGATGATGAAGACCCTGTTTCCCTTCTTCTCTCAAACCATAAAGAATAACATCAGCTATCCATTTGTATTGTTAAATGTGAAAACATAATAATAATAACAATGTTTTTGTCTACCCTGATAGAGAAACTATCCTAAACTATACTAAGTAAAGTGAGTAGGCGAAAATACACTTGCAATCTTAACATCTGACTATTCAAAATAAAACGTGTTCATTGATTGGATACTGAATGAGAAGTAACATGTTTTTCTCTGTTAGCCAATTAGAGTTCTGATTTTATTTAGGCGTGTAGAGAAAGCACTGCTTTATCCTGTTTGAACGGATTGTTGATATTCAGTAACAATCGAAAAACAGTTCAGTTCAGTTACGTAACCCTCAGACAGCTTTGGATTGAGCTGTTGGATACTCTAACAGTTTCCGAGTCCTCCTTACCCTGAGACCGAGACGAGAGTGAGCCCAAATTAGGTTGAGACCGAGACCACACGTTTATTGTCTTGAGACTGAGTACTACAACAGTGGCTCGGTGGGTAGCATCGCCGCCTCACAGCAAGAAGGTCCTGGGTTCAATCCCAGGGTGGAGCGGCCTGGGTCCTTTCTGTGTGGAGTCTGCATGTCCTCCCCATGTCCGCGTGGGTTTGCTCCAGGTACTCCGGGTACTCCCAGAGTCCAAAGACATGCATGTTAGGTTAATTGGTTACACTAAATTGGCCTGGTTTGAGTGTGGTGAAAGACAGCGATGCGTCGGCTGGAGTATTCTCGGTCGCATCGAGTGGCAGTGGGCGGACCCCGCATCCGGAGTGACAAGCTCCAGGAAAATGATGACCGAGTACTACAACACTACAGAGTAGCCAGTGTTTTGCTTATTATTTCTAATTACTTGCGTTAAAACAATTAATAACCACACTTAATGTAATGAAATCATTAATCATTGTTTCATGATAGATCATTATTGGAATGCGTACTTGATTTTACTGGTGCTCGGGTGGTACAGAGGCTATTCACGACTCACAGTGATGCTTTCCAGCCTGATTGTGCATTGTTCAAATGTGATTGCTTATGTCTGATGGAGAGGTGTGCTTAGTAATGATAACAGTCCAGTCATCAAGGGAAATGCCTAAAAACCTAGGATGTGTGTAATGAGCAATATGAGTTAAATGATTACGTTTCAATTGATTTAAAACACACGTAGCGATTCCCAGTGTACTAATTCAGAGTTGGAGGCTATACAAGGAAGATGTTATCCACCAGCTAAAGTGTGACTGATCTTGAAGAGTGATAGATGACCTGCATCAGCTAAATAAAGTGATTACAATAAACTATACTGCTTAGTAAGATATGCCCAGGCAAACCCATGTAGGGCTTTATACACTCACTGGCCACGTCATTATGTACATCTTGCTAGTACCGAGTTGGATTCCCTTTTGCTTTCAGAAGTGCCTTAATTATTTGAGATCTGGTGAGGAGGCCATTTGAGTAAAGTGAACTCACTGTCATGTTCAGTTAACCAGTCTGAGGTGATTTGAACTTGGGAGCATGGCACGTAGAAGATGGGTACACTGGACCATCCCATTTTCCAATCTTCTGTCGTCCAATTTTGGTGAGTGTGTGCAACTTGGAGCTTTAGTTGCCGGTTTTTAGCTGACAGTAGTAGCACCCGGTGTGGTCTTCTGCTGTTGTAGCCCATCCGCTTCAAGGTTTGACATGTTATGCGTTCAGAGATGCTCTTCTGCATACCTTGGTTGTAACAAGTGGTTATTCGAGTTCCCTTTCTGCTTAAACCAGTCTGGCCACTGGTCTCTCTTGTGATTGTTGGCATTACTGTGGTCATTTCCCCCAGAGAACTGCCACTCACTGGATGCTTTCTCTTTTTGGGACCATTCCCTCTAAACCCTAGAGATGGCTGTGCATGTAAATCCCAGTGGATCAGCAGTTTCTGAAATACTCAGGCCAGCTAGTCTACCAACAACCATTCAACATTCAAAGTAGGGGTGGGTCGTCTTCATATATGACGTTGATAATTCAGCGGACAAATTGAGTCAAAACACTGTACGTATGCATCTACAGGAGTGTAGATTGTAGTTTACACCCCATTTAAAATGTTTAAAATTTTCTTCCTTCAAAAAAAATTGATGTAGTATCTCTCAAAAATAAATATTGCGATATATTGCTGTGTCGATGTTTTTATTTATTTATTTATTTATTTATTTAAACAGCCCTAGTTAAGTCACTTAAACCACTTTTCTTCCACCATTCTGATGCTCGGTTTGAACTTCAGCAGGTCGTCTTTACCATATCTACATGTCTGAATGCTTTGGGTTTCTGCCATGTGATTAGCTGACTTAAATATCTGCATTGACAAGCAGATGAACAGGCATATCTAATGAAGTGGCCGGTGAGTGTATGTCACTAGGATTTTGTAGTCAGTGCGGTATTTAACAGGCAGCCAGTTTGGACTAATTGAAAGATTGTGAAAGATTGACTGATTGTGGTCTGATTTTCTGGGCGGAATATAAGCGGCAACGTTCGGTAATGATGCTGCAGAGAATTTCAAAATTTATGCATACATCTAAATCTAATGACAGTGAACGAAAGTGATATGATCAGCTCGAGTAATAAAGATGGAGAAATAATGTATGTAATTACTGCAGACTTGGCGATCATTTATTTGAATGTGTATATATGCACTGTTCTATAAGAGCCAAGCATGTAAAAAAAATTGTCACTGGCAACTCATCTGCGCATGGCTTCTCCTGTTTCACTGTTTGCTTCTTTAAAATATCTAAGAGCTGTAAAATTGTTCATAAACCTTTTAACAGACGTAATGGCAGCACCTCCCTTTTCTCTTTTTATGGTCAGACGTGTGCTGAGTGTTCTGGGTTACGAGTGTACACCTTTGTTAGTATTGTTTGCAAAGGTGCAGAGTGCTTATTTTTGCTATTAACCCTTTTGGCTGGCTCATGTCAAGACTTCTGCAAGTAGTAACAATTGAGTCAATACTTAAGACTCTGATTGAGCAGTTGTTTTTCATATGAAATATGATTGCCACTGACTACAGGTATGCAGCGTATAATGATTATCTGTAACAGGTTGTTGTGCGAAATGGTCATTCACCGGACAGTACCATAGTCGTATAGTCTTTTTATGCTATTATGATGTACACATAAAGGATTTTTTCACATAACTGTGCAAATTATGCGTAAATGCATCAGAGATACGACTGAAAACACGAGTTATTGAGTGATTGAAACAGTTTGTTTGACGGAAGCCAGAAATGCATCGATAGACAGTTTTATGCAAACACGAGAATCAGCCCTGATGAAGCATAGACTCGTGGGGAATTAGCCAGAGAGAATATGTAGGTAATGGGTGACAAACAAAAGGAGTACTGCTTACAATAGGACAGACGCCTACATGAACGCCATTTACACGTTGTTACAGATAAGCAGCAAGTCATTTGCACAATAGGGTCTCTAAAACACATCTCCGCTCCAAACGTGAGCTAAGAAGCAAGCATGACCTGTAGTTTTACACACACGCATATGAATGATGCACTTCCGCTCTTAAACTCCCACCTGCGCTCGTGGATCTGCAGTGTTGTTTGGCTGTTTATGGCAACGACATTCGTTAAAAGACATTTTTATTTTCTATTATTATTTATTATAATAGTTAAGACCTCAGTCTTTAGTGAACAATCGCTGATAGGATGATTGTTAAACGTTGCATACCTGTATTTTTTTTTGTTTTGGTCACTCATTAAGTCCTACTACTTGCAAGTACAGTCATGCTTGTGTGTTCATGATTGCCATACCATTCCTTTAACCAGCCCCCCTCTCTCCCCTCTTTAGTAGGTCCTGATGACTTGTACATTGTTGAACCTCTAAGGTTTTCTCCAGAGAAAAAGGTACAGTGTTTATTTTACCTGCAGTGGTGGGCTGCAGTGTGCTTGATGGGCTGAATTCCAAATCACTCACTCATTTATTTGTTTTTATTCTTATGGAGGTTGAGTGAAACAAGGCATGAGAATGGCTTAAAATCAGTGCCTAGTTTGTATATGACAAGGCACCAGAGCTTGTTCTAACAACAGTGGTGTGGGTGACTTGAACAGTGCTAGAAGTAACTGTGTATGTGCACCATGACTGTCAACAGGAAGCACGGAAGGAAGCTGAGAGTGAGAGATTTCTTTGCAAGATCGATCTGTATGATGAAAACAGTTTCTCCCTAAATGTTTTTTTTTTTTTTTTTTCCGTCAAGAAGAACTAAAAAGCGCCGCCATAGCTGGTCCTCGGTCGCACTCTTGACTTTTCAAGTACTCTTTTGTGCTGTGTACTCGACTGCCCAAATGCCAATTTTAAGTATAACCCACGGTATTTTTGGCTGACTTTTTAATTTGGACTTTTCAACCAATATAAATTTAAAAGACACACCATTTCTACGTTAACATTCATTTAGCAACTCCGTTTTGCAGAGTTGTTGGGGCTCAGTTTAGAGCTTCGTGTCGCCAAGCTCTGGCACAAAACAAAACCCTGCTTAAAAGTATCAGAGAGAACTGCTGAAGTTGTGTAACGTAGGACTTTCAGTCCACACATCTGTATAGAACAAAGTGAGTGATTTGGAACACAGCCCAACAGTTAACGTGTTAGTCTTGTGAAAGTGAACTACTACTGTTTTGAAACTTATAAGAACTCATTTCATATGGTTACAGGTTTCAAGAGATGATTTGTTTCTTTTCACATATTCAATTTCTGTTTCGCTATTAGTTTAATCCAGTTCAGGTTATTAGTGATTTCAATTCTGCTTCATAATTATTCAGCATGCAGTGTTGCATGTAGGACTTTTTGATAAAGAATGAGCCGGTAGCCAATGATTTAGCTTAAGATTGCAGTTTCATGTATTCGTACCCATTATTTAGCCAATTCAGGAGCAAAGAGGTTTTATGATTTATAAATTTAAACTTGACACAAGTTTATTTCAATTTCCCAGTATGAGATCAAGCCAAATCTCCAGGGGTGCATTTCTTAATTCTTTTTAGTCATCTTTACCGGGGAGCCAATAATTGGTGAACTGTAGTTTTATGTTGTGGTTTCTTTATTTTGTTTCCGGTAGCTTTGGTGCAGTTCTTTAAAATGCTTTATGAAGAGCTTTCCTGAAATGTCAAAAGAGATTGAAAATTTATAGGAAATGTATCTTCAGACTAAGTTGCCAATAAAGTGAGTGTCACTTTTGGAGTTGTTCATCTTTGCCTGTGTAGCTTCTGACTGTTGCCCTTTGTTTGCAGTCTCTGCGTGTCAAGCTGCATTAGTCTTTTGAGCGTCCCTCGCGTCGGGAACGAGTCGAATTTAGCAGCTTTAAGCTTTGTCGACAATATTTCTGTTTAAAACGCTGGAAACAAAATGTGCAGCCATAATTGCAGATGAGTACCCCCTCCAGTGGGGTTAAAAAGTCAGCCAACTGATTGGTGCAAGTTCTCCTACGTAGAACGATGAGAGAGGTCTGTAATTGTCATCATAAGGTACACTTCAACTATGAGAGACAAAATGAGAATGAGAATATATCCAGAATCACATTGTGATTTTTTAAAGAAGTTCATTGTAACTCCATAGGTGGAAAATAAGTATTTGGTCACCACACCCGGCAACCATTTTCTGCTCTCACTCCACATACCTGTAACTTTTTTCTTTAAGAGCTCTTTTGGTCCTCCACCTCTTTACCTGTATTAATGTGCACCTGTTTTGACCTCGTTTATCTGTGGTCAAGACACCTGTCCACGCTCAACGGTCATACTCCAAATTCAGCCATTTCATTACAGCATTTATCAGACGCCCTTATCCAGATCGCCTTACAATTGATACAGGTCTTTAATAATCCAGCAATTGTGGGTTAGGGCCTTGCTCAAGACCCAACATTGCAACTTGTCACTTTGGCCATAGTCCAGTACCTTACCGCTAGCCAACCACAGTCCCTGTAAATGTAAATGAATTCTTTAAATGGAAATGAGCATGACCAAGACCGAAAGAGGCTGTCGAAGGACCACCAGGAAGAAAAATTGGTAGACCTGCCACCGGCTGGGAAGAGTGAAATCTACAATAGGCAAGCAGGTTAGGTTGGTGTGACTAAATCAACTGTGGGAAGCAATTGTAAGAAAATTGAAGACATACAAGACCATTGATAATCTCCATCGATTTTGAGATCCAATATCTCATCCCATTGGGTCCAAAATGATCATGAGAACAGTGAGCAAAATCTCAGACTACACAGGTGACCAGATGAATGAACCTGCAGAGAGCTGGGACCAAAGTAACAAAGGCTACCTGAGTAACACTACTCTGAGAGGGACTTGGATCCTGTAGTGCCATGCGTGTCCCCCTGCTTAGAAGACCAGTACATGTCCAGCGCCTGTCTGAAGTTTGTCAGAGAGCACATAGAATTTATCCAGAAGAGATTGGGAGATATCATCTGGTAGAGAAACCAAAATAGAGCTTTTGGTAAAAACTCAACTCGTCGTGTTTGGAGGAAGAAGAATGTGGTGTTGCATCCCAAGAACACCATACCTACTGTGAAGCATGGGGGTGGAAACATCATGCTTTGGGCCTGTTTTTCTGCACAGGGGACTGGACGACTTATTCGCGTTAAGGGAAGAATGAAGGGGGCCAAGTATCGTGAGATTTTGAGCCAAAACCTCCTTCCATCAGTGAGAGCATTGAAGACGGAACGTGGCTGGGTCTTCCAGCATGACAATGATCCCAAAACACACCACTCGGGCAACAAAGGAGTGGCTCCGTAAAATGCATTTCAAGGTCCTGGAGTGGCCTAGCCAGTCTCCAGACCTCAGCCCCATTAGAAAATTTGTGGAGGGAGTCTCTCATAGTTGAAGTGTAGCTATGATGAAAATTACATACCTCTCTCATCTTTCTAAGTAGGAGAACTTGCACAATCAGTGGCTGATTAAATACTTTTTTTTGCTCCAATGTATATAATCAAACTTGCTTGACTAGTAGGGGAGTAACATTACACTTGGCTCATGATTTCATTTTCGTATGATTTTTAAATTTCTGAAGTATAAACAAACAAACAAACAAACAGACGCACATTTTCTTGAATACGTTTTTTTAAACAGAAAAACTTTATTCCCCTGCAGTTAAAAGAAATTAATCGAAACGAGGTTACTTTTTTTTAATGAAAATGCTCTGTTGTAGCTTCACCTTATCTTTTTAAAGCTGAGTGAAACTATTTCCTTAATTTCTGAAGAGTAACAATTCACAATACCGTGTACTTTTTTTGTGTAAAATAATCTTTAGTCTGCTGCAATTACACGAAATTAGAAGTTTTAAACATGCATCGGAGCATGATGTATGATTGCAATTGCATCAGATGGCGTAATAAACAGCAGTCAGTCTCTACGATGCTGATCATGACGTTTTTACATCGCTCCAACACTATAGTCCAGGTTTACTGTACTCCTATAAAAGTGGCTTGTGTAACTGTAGAAAAACTGTAATGAACTGGTTTTCCGTGTATTGTCATTGCTACAGAAGAAGCGCTGCAAATCGAAAGGTGGAGAGAAGCCCCCTATGACAGTTGTTAATATCGGCACTAACAACCTCAGTGCTGACGTGGCTCAGTTCCTGCCTTCAACCTGCAACAGCGAGGTATCCACCAGCGCGTCGAAAGTGGTGCCTGAGGTCAGCTCTGAAGGGTCCTCCTCTTCCTGCTCGTCTACAGCATCAGATGAGTCCGGGAGCAGCATCCCTTCCATAAACGGTCACTGCGTGAGCCTTAGTAACAGACAGCCGCCAGTAGGCAAGAGCAGGACAGAGAAAAGATCCCTCAAATGCCGCCGGTCCAAGATGGGTGATCAGCAGCAACAGCCGTCACAATCACGCGGACGCTATGGGGCAGGGCTTTTGGACGCTCCCATTCCAACGGTCGCAACGTGTGTCATGCCAGCGCTCCAGGAACTGATTAAGGGAAAACAGGAACTGGGCGTGGGGAGATTTGGAGTGACTGCTGTCACTAGCCACGTTTGAATTTAAAGCACCACCCATCCTCGACACTCACACCTATATAGATGTTGGCTAGATGAAAGGGATGGGCTTTAGGTGACGTGCACACAGAGTTGTCTCCCTATACTTGTGAGGATTTTCCACTGACATAATTATTACTGTAGCTAGTTAATGCTACAACACCACCTACGCCTAACCTAAACTTCAGTAACCTAAAGCAATTCTTTGGCTCGTTTGGTTTTTCCAATAAAGGTTGCCATTTTTGGAAAAAAAATGAGGCCCTGCAAAACAGTCATCACAAGTAAAAACTGCCAGGTTTTCCTATTATTGTAAAGATGTTTGGTCCTCACAAGTATAGCAAGACAAGGCACACTCGCACGCCTCTCCGTTTAGTCCACGACATGTGCAGGGTGGAATATGGACACCAATGACGACAGTAGCCCAAGTAATTGAGTCCTAGTTGTTCTCAAATATCTTTATCCCCTCATTCTGAGATTATCTCCTCTTTTATGTGCCTTTATTTGTCCCTCACAAAAGGTGTATGGACCACAAATGGAGGTCAGGCTCTCTGTTTTATTTTTATGGGTGGGACAGGGTGAGTACCTTTAGAAATCTAATGAATGAGACCATGCAATTTTCCTAAAGTGGACCAGTAGGATGGCTGTAAGGCCTGAGCCTTTATTCTTCGAACGCTCTTCCTACACACTACCGCCGGCATCATGTCTCTGTCCACCCCCCCTTCAGCCGTACTCTGGTTTCTTTTTATGATCAGTGTTTGCCTCGTACTGTTGTGTTGTTGGGAAACTTTTTTTTTTTTTTTAATTCACACACTCCTTGCTGTCACTCTTCTTTGAGTGTAACTCCATGTCCATGTTGCTATTGATTATTTAGAGGGACCAATGTATGTGTTTGTAGCTGGTCTCTCGTAGCACAGGGTCCTGCAACACTGAGTCCAATGAGCAGAACAGAATGATGAACAGATCCAACCATTTGGCTACTCCTTTTTTTCTCTTCTAAAGGGCGAAAGGTCTCTGCTTCCTCTGAAATGGTCAGCACGTATTGATTGAACACGTTCAGGCAGGGCCTGAACACAGCAGCAGCCACCATATATGTAAATACAAACAAATAACAAACATACCAACAACTGAAAAAGCTTTTCCTGCAGACATTGTGGCATTGTACGTACAGACTCCAGCTTTTTTCCAGTACGTTTACACTTTTCTTTGTCCACTGTAATGCTGTGTTTGCTTACTACATGAGCCACCTACATGTACACATTATAGGTACATAACATGCGGATTACATGCCCTGACCCATAAACACGGTTTATTACAGAGGACTCTTATTTATTTATTTATTACGATGTTACTTTGGACTGTTTTGAGTTCAACAAGGGGTTTTAGCCGATCGTGTTTCTCGGATATTTATTGCACAACGCGTACATAATTCATAAAGGTACCTGCAATTCCACACCGCCATGGTACAGACACCCCCAGCCCAGTGTATCTCTTGTTTTCCTGCTTTCCCTTTTTATAGATTTTATTGTTGAGAAAGCTGGATTCTGAGCACCTGACATTTCATTACACAGCTGATTAGTCTTCACTTTTTCCTGCTTTTCTAATGTAACGCACCAGACGTCATACATTGGTTAAAAAAAGTACGTCTGGGTTCTGAAGGTTAAAAATGAAGGCCTTTTAAACACTGATAGCTGGCTGTTGGTGGATCTGTTCTGATGAGTTCATCATGTTTGTTACAATTGAAAGAATTCTGGAGTTCATGCTTTTGTCTGTCACTGGCATTTCTGCTGTTTTGTTTCTAATCTGCCTGCTTGAATTATTTGGCTGGTTTGTGAACATTTCATCATTCCGCTGTGTGAATTATCACCTCTCACCCTCACTAGCACTGTACCTGCTGCTTTGTCTGGCTTTAACATTAATGTGTGTTCTCCTTTGCTGGCTATCACTGATTCATTTCTGTGTTTGTGTCTATGTGAATGGCTGACTGGACCTCGCTCCACTGTAGTTTTATTCTGTTCAGATGATTTGTTCTCAGTGCGCCTGTAGCCAACCAGGCTTTGTGTTGTTTGTATTCTTTTTTTTTTCACTTTTCTAAGAGTAAGAAATCTGTTTGGATTGACACACCAGAGTTATTCCACATTCAGTGAGGGATGTTAATTCTCTTTGTGTCTCATCATGTTTTCTTTTCTTTCTTTGGGTTGTGAATGTATATGAATATGTGCTTGTGATTTAAGTGTATGACTGGTGTTTTAAACAGTGTGAAAGATGAGAGATTAACCTATTCTATAACCCAGTGATTAGAGACTTGTCTGCTTAGATGCAGGTCTCATTCCCCCAGCACTTTGGAGTACCCCTCACACCCTATGGGTTTTCTACACTAGTCCTTGTTTGAGTGCTGCATCTTCCCCGTGTACCTCCTGTTGTCCTCTAGTGGCCTCGGGTTTGCATATTAAAGTGGCCAGTGGATGGCACCGAATCTACACAAGATGATCTATGATGATGAGGCACACAGTGTTTCCTGTTTTGCGCTTTTTTTGTGTGTTTTTTTATTTTTTATTATTATTTTTTTTTTTACAGGAGTAACTGTAACTACAAAGATGTAGTGCAAATAGAAACTGTGAATTTCTAAATAAAACACTGTCTTTAATTGTATTTTTATCTACAGTCTCTTGTTTTCAGGATTGCCTTTATATACTGTAGTTAAAAAAACAGCTGTACTCCATCTTTAGTAAATACACAGTTATTTGCAAGTGAACTGCTGCACTTTTTATAATACTGCCTTTTGACAGTACAATGGAGCGTTGTGTCAAAGCAGCTTTACAAAGATCTCTCAGATCTTGGGCGCAAAGCCGCTGGGACCGCAGTGTCAATGAAAATCATCCTAAATGTGTTAAGGAAAGGAAACCTGGGGAGGAACCAATACTCAAAGAAGTGACCCACCCTCCTTTGGGTTCAGCCTGGATCATATATGTTAATATTCCAACTAAGTTACCTATTTTATACTGCCTGTTATAGTGCAGAGAAGCTAAATTAAATTGACAGTGAGAACATATCTAAAGAACAAATGAAATATAGACTATAATAAATTAAAGATGTGCAATACTAAGGAGTCATTGTAGATTGTAGTGTCCTCAGTGGGAAAGTTTTGTAGGCATGTCATTCTCAGTCAAAAGGGGGAGTTGATATCCTCTGATGTTGTCTGAGTAACTGTGTGCGGACTGGAACTGATGATGGAAGCACAGCTCAAGTGGATAAGGAACTACTCCTGGAAGAATGTCTGAGTGAGCTGGAACTGGTACTGGAAAATGAGCTCCGAGAGAAAACAGAATATGTAGTTAGTTATTGTTAAGAGCATAGTCTGTTAACAGAACACATTTATACCATTAATACCAAGTGTAGCATGAGTCTCCGACAGCATTACCTATAACAGCAGAGCTAGAAAGGGAAGAACCAGAAGGTAACACAGCCAAGAGGGATCACGTGAAACATCAGCAATCAAGAAACCTGAGTGATTGCACATAAAAGGCAACAACCCAACATCCCAGATCACCACCAAGCTCTGGTTATGGTCCCCTGGCTCTGCCCTTTGTCTAAGGAAAAGACGCACAACTCGAGATCAAAGAGGACTGAAGCCCGGCGCAGTCAGGCAGCCCTACCCAACACTCAAAGGCCAAGGCATTACAGAGCTGGCAGGCCAAAGATGGCTCCAGCCACAGGAACAAATGACGTTCAAAGTATAACCAAAAGCCTGTGTAAATATGTATGGTTTTTTTATTCTAAAAAAAATTGGGAGTGTGTCTGAATCCTGATAAACAGAATTCGTTTACCAGAAATGGCAGGTTCTGTCGTACTGACATATTAAAATACATTTATTGGGTTTCTGTTTTGAGCTGTTCAGGTTATGTATGATATTGCACATGTCCCACTGTATTTAAGAGTCTGAAGGGGAAGAGAAACAGCAGACTAAAAAAGGACATCATGAGGCATGGTCAGGGTGTCGGCACCAATTAGTCCATTGGTTTGTTCGCTTTAACAGTGTTTCTGTTCATTTTATCTGTCATGCTGGAACCCCAGCTGTCACCACAATCACACATCCAAGTTTCCAGCTGATGTTACATCAATTCTCTCCCTCTACTGTGACAAAATGGGGGCCCGATTCCCTCTGCATTGCACTTGGTGAAGTAGGTTGTTATGGTTGGCGTTCCATACACTCCTTTTAAGATGTTACATGGGGAACGCATAATGAAATGAGCTGTTCAGGATTCAGTCTCATAAAACAGCAGTAAGTACCTCCTCAACTCTTGGCGCCTAAGTTTCAGAATATGTGAAGCTCATGTTTACAGAAAAGAGATAACCAAACACTTCCCAGACTGAACCATCGTTTTTTGCATAGTTTGATTCAATATCTTGTTCAAGAATGCCGCAACACTTAAACAGTTTGTTGATTTCAGAGTGGTAGGTTGTTCAGTGTCCAAACTGAAAGAGCCTCATCAGTAATGGCAATGGTCACATCAGCTTACAAGTAATAAAGCAATTCAGTCAATTAAGAACATAGAGAGGTTGCAACAAAACTGAGGATTGTTTTTTTTGTTTTTTTTAAAGAAACTCGCATTCATTTTCTTGACCCTTGTGTCGACCACTCCTGGGGAGGTGGTAAACATGGTCTTGAATTTCCTCCATTTGGTACACCAATCCTGTCTGACTGTGGACTGGTTGGAGGTCCAAAAAACTCCTTTAGAGATGGTTTTTTGTAACCTTTTCCAGCCTTGATGAGCATCAGCAACCTCTTTTTTCGAGGTCCTCATAAATCTCTTTGTTCGTCCCAGATACACTTCCATAAACGTGTTATGAAGAGCAGGCCTTTTGATAGATCCCTGTTCTTTAATAAACAAGGTGCCCACTTCACACCTGATTGTCATCTCCCACCCTTGATTGAAAACACCTGACTTCTAATTTCACCTTCAAATTAACTACTGCTAATTTTTTCCTATGGAAAGGTTCACATACTTTTGCCACTAACTAATATGTAATATTGGATTATTTTCCTCAATAAATAAATGACCAAGTATAATATGTTTGTCTCATTTGTTTAACTGGGTTTTCTTTATCTACTTTTAGAACTTGTGTGAAAATCGGATGATGCTTTAGGTCATATTTATGCAGAAATATAGAAAATTCTAAAGGGTTCACAAACTTTCAAGCACCACTGTACAGTACTATACATCACTTCCTGCATTTCAGGCCTGCAACACATTCCAAAAACATTGGATCAATTTAGGGCTAGTAATGAAGTTAAAAATCAGCTAAATAATGATGTGATTTCAAACAGATGATGTTTGCTGATTTGGCTATTGATAAATGCATGGACATTCCTGGAAAAGCTGATGTCTTGAAGCCATGTTGCTGTAAAATCTCAGTGTACTTTTCTGCATTAATGCTGCCATCACAGAAGTGTAAATCACCTTTACCAAGAGCACTGACCCAACCACTTACCATTGACAGTCATTGACCCATTGAGTCTGGCTTTTGGATTTGTTGCTGATAAGGGTCTGGATGGTTCTTTTCCATTTCTTCCAAAAATGATAATCGTGATTCGTCTGACAATGTTTCACATGTGATTTTGTTTTGCACAGTAAAGTTTTAGGTGGCATTTGTTAATGTAACTCTGTATTGTAGTGCTTGATAAAGGTTTGATAAAGTAATCTCTTGTCCATGTGGTTCTATCAGCTATTGATGAATGACGGTTGTTGATGCAGTACCATCTGAGGGATCGGAAATCACAGATGTTCAGTCTAGACTTGCCCTCTTGCCTTTTACACAGTGAAGTTCCTCCAGATTCTTTGAGTAAATGAATTATATTATGCACTGTAGAGGGAGAAATAGGTAAATCGCTTTCAGGTTTTTGTTATGAGGAACCTTGTTTTTAAACATTTTCTCATGCATTTATTGACAAACTGGAGATAACCTTTCCATCTTTACTCCTCAAAGACTCTTTCATGGATACTGCTTTTTGTACTAAATCATGATTACAGTGACCTGTTGACATTACCAGTTTGAAAATACCTAAATTACCCATTACCTAAATTGCCACTGTCCCAACTTTTTTGGAATGTGTTGCAGGCCTAAAATGCAGGAATGGGTGTTTATTAACAAATGGAACAAAGTTGACCAGGAATAATATTAAATATCTCGAGTCTGTCCGCATTTATGGAAAAGTCAAAATAAACGTAAGGAGCACTTTTTTTTTATTAGTTTTTTTTTTTCTACATCAGCATAACTTTTTCTGATTTGTATTGTTTACAAAGCTTTGTTGTATTCTTTCCAGTAGATTTCTCTTATGCTAACATAAATAGCTTCAGCTGAAGAAAACCATCTAACTAAAATCCATGAAAAAAAACACCGTATAAGTAAGAAAGGAACAAGTAAAGATTTTTTTTAAATGAAATACGTTAATGCATTGTTTTTGCTTCTGAAACATCACATATGCTTGTCTTTGCCATTTTTTAAAACATAGTTTGGTGACATATCTAAGCGTCTTAGGATGTTCTGAAGAAAAGCAACATATGGTTTCAGTGGGGACCTAAAAATAAAAGTATAAGGGTTATTAACCAGCCTTAAAGAGCTGTAGAGGAAAATGCCTAATTCACAAGAATGTTTAAGTGTTTGGCAATGACCCTAAACCCGCACTAACCAGCATAATTGGATAATCATGGAAAATGTGCTAGTCTGTCCTATTTATTAAACCATTGTAATTGTTGTTTAACTAAGGAACTATTAGACTATTTGGCCATATTCTTTCTGGCTTTTACGAGACACAAAAATGAAATTCTGGAATCTCTTGTGGCCTCTAAATGGATTGAGGTGACTTTTATTTTGACAATGCTTTGGTAGCAGGTTGCCAGACAGAGTCCTGCCTATCTACCTACTTGCGATCCGATTGGGATATAGTGAAAGGTAATTGCTTTATTTAATTAATGCATAACTGTTCTAAAATGAACGGTGGTAAAGCCGAAAACAAAACCATATCGTGTATTTAAATGTCACTTATATAATCAGGTTGTTACTGGTGCAGGACCGTTTTTTTGATCAGAGACAGGCCGTTCAAAAATAAGTAGGAAAATATTTTGTAAACAATTATTCAGTCTCTGACTAATACTGGGTTTAACGGTTATTGTGATCTGTTTGTACCGAGGAACTGAAGTGATTGCTTATGTTAAAGGATAAACCTCAGCCTTGAGCTGTCAGTAGCCTCCAGAGATTTAACCGTCCTGTGTAATCTCCTTCAGCCCAACACACCCCTGCTTATTCTGTGCAGCACTCTCCTTTATGTAATACAACCATTATCTGATTATCCCTGTTTATTCTATACCAACTCTCTTCTTTTTTTAATACAATCATTATCTTATTTGCCCCTGTTTATTCTGTACAACACTCCTATTATGCATTGGAATCATTACCTGATGTATCCCTCTTTGTTTTATACCAGCATTCACCTCATATTGACATAATAGTATCACGCAGTTGCTGCAGACTTCTCAGATGCACATCCATGATATGAATCTCCCTGCCACCACATCTACAGTGGTGCTTGGAAGTTTGTGAACCATTTAGATGTTCTATATTACTGCATCAATATGACCTAAAACATTTTCACACAAGTCCTAAAAGTTGATAAAGAGAACCCAGTTAAACAAAATGAAACAAAAATATTATACTTGTTCATTTATTTATTGAGGAAAATGATCTAATATTACATATTAGTGAGTGGCAAAAAGTATGTGAACCTTTTGCTTTCAGTATCTGGTGTGACCCCCCTGTGCAGCAATAACTGCAACAAAACGTTTTCCCTGGAACTGCTGATCAGTCCTGCACACACGGCTTGGAGGAATTTTAGCCCATTCCTCCGTACAGAACAGCTTCAACTCTGGGATATTGGTGGGTTTCCTCACATTAACTGCTCGCTTTCAGGTCCTTTCACAACATATCGATTGGATTAAGGTCAGGACTTTGACTTGGCCATTCCAAAACATGAACTTTATTCTTCTTAACCATTCTTTGGTAGAACGACTTGTGTGCTTAGGGTTGTTGTCTTGCTGCATGAGCCACCTTCTCTTGAGATTCAGTTCATGGACAGATGTCCTGACAGTTTTCTTTAGAATTCTCTGATATAATTCAGAATTCATTGTTCCATCAATGATGGCAAGCCGTCCTGGCCCAGATGCAGAAAAACAGGCCCAAACCATGGAACTATCACCACCATGTTTCACAGATGGGATGAGGTTCTTATGCTGGAATGCAGTGTTATCTTTTCTCCAAACACAATGCTTTTCTTTTAATCCAAAAAATTCTATTTTGGTCTCATCCGTCCACAAAACATTCTTCGAATAGCCTTCTGGATTGTCCACGTGATCTTTAGCAAACTACAGAAGAGCAGCAATGTTCTTTTTGGAGAGCAGTGGCTTTCTCCTTGAAACCTGGCCATGCACACCATTGTAGTTCAGTGTTCTTCTGATGGTGGACTCATGAACATTAATATTAGCCAATGCGAGAAAGGCTTTCAGTTGCTTAGAAGTTACCCTGGGGTCCCTTGTGACCTCACAAACTGTTACACACCTTGCTCTTGGAGTGATCTTTATTTGTCGACCACTCCTGGGGAGGGTAAAAATGGTCTTGAATTTATTCCATTTGTATAGAATCTGTCTGACTGTGGATTGGTGGAATCCAAACTCTTTAGAGATGGTTTTGTAACCTTTTCCAGCCTGATGAGCATCAACAACTCTTTTTCTGAGCTCCTCAGAAATGTCCTTTGTTTGTGCCGTGACACACTTCCACAAACATGTGTTGTGAAGAGCAGACTTTGATAGTTATTGATAGTCATATATTGTCATTCCATTGATTGAAAACACCTGAGTCTAATTTCACCATTAATTAACTGCTAATCCTAGAGGTTCACATACTTTTGCTACTCAGTAATATGTAATATTGGATCATTTTCCTCAATAAATAAATGACCAAGTATAATATTTTTGTCTCATTTGTTTAACTGGGTCCTCTTTATCTACTTTTAGGACTTGTGTGAAAATCCGATGATGTTTTAGGTCATATTTATGCAGAAATATAGAAAATTCTAAAGGGTTAACAAACTTTCAAGAACCACTGTATTGTGGTCTATTGCATTGTATTCACTTGACTTTGGAAGCCATCTGAATATAGTGAACTTATTGTCCTGTTCAAGGAAACTAGTTTGAGATTGTTTGAGGTTTGTAACATGGTGCATTACCCTGCTGGAAGTAGAGGTCATCAGTAGAGGGGTACACTGTAGTCATAAAGGAATAGACATAGGCAGCAACAATACTCTGTGGCATTTGAATGATGCTCAATTGATACTTGGGCGAACGTTTACTAAAATAATGTCCACCACACCATTACACCACCAGCAGCTTGAACCGTTGCTACAAGGCAGTGTTGTTTACGCCAAATTCTGATTCTACCATCCGAATGTTACTGCAGAAATTGAGACTTGTCAGACCAAATAGTATTTTTCCAATCTTCTATTGTCCAATTTTGGTGAGCCCCTGCAAATTGTAGCCTCAATTCCCTATTCATATGTTACAGGAGAGGCACCCAGTGTGGTCTTCTGCTATAGCCCATCTGCTTCCTGGTTTCATATGTTGTGCGTTCAGAGATATTCTTTTGCATTCCTTGATTGGAGCAAGTCGCTATTTAAGTTACTGTTGTCTTTCTGTCAGCTCAAAACCAGTCTGGCCATTCTCCTCTGGCATCAAAATAGGCATTTTCACTCAGAGAACTGATGCTCACTGGATGTTTTCTCTTTTTTTCTTAACCTCTGTACAACCTAGAGATGACTGCATTGCTGAAATACTCAGACCAACCCATCTACAAACCATGTCATATTCAAACAACTCACTTTATTCCCCATTCTGATAATCGGTTGAACATCAGCAGGTCATATTAACCATGCCTAAATGCTCTGAGTTCTGTCATGTGATTGAATGTTTAGATCTTTGCATCAACAAGCAGTTAATCAGGTGTACCTAATAAAGTGTCCGGTGAGTGTATAATGAATTTAAACCCTTATATGGTTCTCCAGAAGTTGAATCTGTTCATCTGGACATAAGGTTTTGTGGGAGAAACGTTTCCTCACTCATCTAAGTGACTTCAGTCTCAGCTAGTTGGTAAACCAGTGGTGATTCCATATGTGGCAGGAACATCAGAACAATTGAGACGCATATTTTCCAAACACCGCGTCTCGGTGGCTTTCAAACCCCAAAACATGCTATGCCAGAAACTGGTCCACCCCAAGAATTGGGTCCCTCAGCACGAAGAGAGTAATGTAGTGTACGCTGTTAAGTGCCGGGAGGATTGCCAGGAATTGTACATCGGGGAAACCAAACAGCCGCTGGTGAAACGGATGGCACAACATAGAAGAGCGACCTCATCAGGTCAGGACTCTGCGGTTTACACCCACCTACAGGCCAGTGGACACTCTTTCAAGGATGAAGACGTGCAGATCCTTGATAGGGAGGAACGATGGTTTGAACGCAGAATAAAAGAAGCCATTTTTGTAAAAAGGGAATGTCCATCCCTGAACCGAGGAGGGGGCCTCAGAGTACACCTCTCACCATCTTACTATGCCGCTATCGCAGCCCTTCCCCAATCCTGTGTGAATGGCACACGTGGCCATTGTCATTAATGGATATGGTAATCTGCATATTAAACTGATCACCGGTCCCGTTGTTATGTAATGGTGCTGGTACTAGTCGTTATGCAAAGGTGCTGTATATAGGATTGGGGAAGTTTTCCAACTAGCTGAGACTGAAGAAGTCACTTAGATGAGTGACGAAACGTTTCTCCCACAAAACCTTATGTCGAGATGAACAGATTCAACGTCTGGGATTTTCTTACCTGGATTATTGAGCATGCATCAAGACCTTATATTGTTTATCTTACAATTTATGGTTCACCACTATACCGTCATTTTGCTTAATATAGTGAAATAAAAATCATTATTTGACTTAATCCTGTTAACCTCTAACTTGTTCATATTACAGCACACTGATTCATATTTGGTTCTTTTGGAGGATTTACAGAATGACACTTGTTATTTACATGTCTTCAATACATCTGGATTCATATCTGAATGACTAATACCATGGCATGAAGTGTTCTAAAAGTAGCTGGTGTTCAGTACAGTTTGGTGAATCAAGAGATTCCTTATTAGACGAAGTTTAAGATTCAGATCCAGCCCAAATATAAGATGTTCATATGCTCCTGAAAACCCTTTGATAACCTTTGGCTAAATTATGATAATATGATAATTACGATTTGTCTTATATTATGATGCATATACAGTATTTCTTGCATTTACTTAGGTGTTTTGTTTCAGGATGGTTGGAGCACCCCAGTCATGCGACTGCTTTGTATCTCTGCCACCGGGTTCTAAATATGATCAGGTGATATTGGGTAAGAATTCTGACCGGATGAGGAATGAAGTGCAGGAAGTGGTTTACTATCCTGCTGCCTCACATGACCCTGGTTCCACAGTGGAGGTGAGTGTCTGCCCTTTATGTAAGAATGTTCTGATCCTAGGTATCGGTGTCATGGCTGATACTGAGCTAAAATGCTGAATTGGTATTGAACTGTGTTGGACATATTTTAGTTATCCAATTCACTGCCATAATTGATGCATTGATGTGCGATTAGTAATGTGTGATGTACGTAATTAATGCAACATGGATCTGGCAAGCGTTTAAAGAACATACTTTGGCCCAAAGCCTCTCTGTTACTCCAGTGAACTTTCAAATACTTTAAAGCCAGAAGCTAACAGAAACTTTATTACTGTGATATCTGTAATGGACCAGTAGAGGGTATCAGTTAAAACTTGTACACATTTTAAGACACATAATAGCTCAGTGCCCATAACCTACAGTTGTGTGAATTGTGCATTGTAAGATTGTAAGAGTTGCCTTGGATAACAGTGTCTGCTGAATGACTAAATGTAATTGATGTAATTGATGAAATTTACATGGGACTGTGGTAGCTTAGCGGTTGAGGTACTGGACTCAAATGGGTTCAAATCCCACCTCTGCCAAGCTGCCGCTGTTGGGTCCTTAAGAAAGACCCTTAACCCACAATTGCTTGGATTGTAAGATTGTGTCTGCTAAATGCTGTAAATGTAGATGAAACATGCACAAAGTACTTAAAAAGTATATTTAGACATCTCTAGCTCTATTCTGTAAAATTCAGTAACATTCTTTTCAGTGGTTATTGCAGACAGCAAACTAAATCACTGCTCAAGTGTGTATTCAGGGCTGTTTCTAGACCTGAAATGCCTGTAATACTGGGGCACACACAGAATGTAAATGGTTCTAAATGGCTTAGGTGATTTAACACTAAAGTCTGCGTTACTCTGCCATGGCTGACAAAGGAACACTAGTGATTCTTTAAATTAACTGCACTAATTTTGTTCATGCTAATGTAACTGATGCCTTTGTTAGTTTAATGATGAATGCCTTTGCTTTTGTGGTCTATTTACTTTTGGTAGGTTATACGGTTATAAGTGGCTAGCCAAATCTCAATGGGCTATCATTACCTTGACATCAGTGTGGAGTTTCTTTTAAATATTTGTTGTTGTCCATTAGTCCATGAGCGAAATGGAAACAACTTTTTCTAACTGAAAGCGGTAGCCATTGAAGCTTTTGGAAAGGTGCTGGAGCATTATGGGAAATGTGGTGCTTGTAGTGCAATTGCGTGGCGTGTCCTGTAGTTCTGCTCAGCAATCCAGGATAAAATGAACACTTTACTGCTGTGATTGTAGAGGGGCACAGTAACATGTCACTGGGACATGTGCCCCAGTAAAGTGGGTCTGATGACACCCCTAGTGTGTATTAACTCAGAGCTTAACGCATAAGAAAGTTTGCTTTTTTGTTTGCAATATCTTAAAATGATCTCACTTTAAATACTCCTGAAACAAAACTATATTTCACCTGGTAATAAGAAAGATTAGTCAGTTTTATTATTAATCTGTTGAGACTGCTAACCGCTGTGCTATCGTGCCGTGCATTAGAGATCAATCAGTAAATTCAGTTAATAATTTTCAGAATAATAAGCATGAAACTATCTTACTGTTACCATGGTCACACCACAGTCACAACTCCCAAACTGTGCTTAAATATTCTGTCAAAGATTGAGAAAGGGTTAATAATATACCTGTTGCGTTGAATAAGGTGCAAAAAAGTTTAAAGTTCAGTTTCTGTACTTTGTTTCTAACAATTATCCAAGTTCCTGGCACTGGCCTTGTTGCTGCTGTGCTTAACAAGACAGAAGGAAAATAAGACCAAATAATTTCAAGTTTTTTAAGTTAAGCTACAGCTTAAAGCTACAGAAATCTGTATTTTTGCACAAATAGGATCTAAAACATCATCAGATTTTTAGTCCTAAAAGTAGATAAAGTGAACCCATTTAAACAAATGTTAAAAATATTATACTTCCAATATTACATATCTATGAGTGGCAAAATGATATGAACCATTGTAGTCAGTATCTTGTGTTAGCCACTTGTGCAGCAGTAAGAAGAACTAGATGTTTTCTATTGGATTAAGGTCAGGACTTTGACTTGGCTCCTGATGGTAGACTAATGGTCTTAACATTAGCCAATGTGAAAGAGGCCTTTACTTGCCTAGAAGTTATCCTGGCCTCCTTTGAGACTTCACGCACTATTATACGCCATGCTCTGTTGGTCAGCCGTGTTAGACTGGTCTTGAATTTCTTTCATTTGTACACAATTTGTCTGACTGTGGATTGCTGGAGTCCAGACTCTTTAGAGATGTATTAGAGCATCAATAACTCTTTTTCTGAGTTCCTCAGAAAGTATTTTGTTTATGCCTTGATACACTTACACAAACATGCAATGAAAATCAGACTTTGATAAATCCCTGTTTTGTAAATACCAACACACACATGATGAGTCACATTCATTAGAATCACATCACTGAATGACATTAATTGAAAACACCTGACTAATTTCACTTTCAAAGTGACTGCTAATGCCAGAGGTTTAAAACTGCTTACAGATATGTAACACTGGATCATTTTCCTCAATAAATTAATGTCCAGTTATGACATTTTTGTCCCATTTGTTCAAGTGGGTTCTCTTTATCTGCTTTTAGGACTTGTGTGAAAACCAGATGATGTTTTAGGTCATATTTATTCAGAAATCTAGAAAATTCTTAAGGGTTCACTTTGAAGTGCCACTGTATGTGAACAAAATTGGATTTGAGTACTTATGTTTGCTGTGTGAACTTAGCCTTGAACTCAAATGAACAAAACTAAATCAGTATCTCCAGCCATAAACATGGGGTGCGTTCAAATTTGGCAAACAGCGGTGAACGTTTGTGGCGAACATGTTCTCTATGAACAGCTAAATTTGAACGATGCATATGGTTTTGAATGGTGCACATTAAATTACCATTTAATACCAATGTAAATACCAGGATAAATGTTATCTGACTTATCAAGGAATATAAACAAAGCTCATTAAACCATAATTACCCTAGCAAAGAAGTTCATATTACACTTACAACCGTGATACCTCAAACTTCCAGCAAGGAGAGTGCGGAGCTATAATTTCATGTGTCAGACGTAGGTGGTGTTGTTGGATGTGTTGGATTTCCAGTTCCATCTTTGCACAGACTGTAGTCAGATGCCCCTCCTTTGCCACCTTTTCAGTCATGAAACCTATTAAATTTATAAATACCAGCTAATCACCCATTGAAGTTGAATATTTTTTCCACCAGTTAGGCCAGTGGTTCCCAAAGTGGGGGAGGTACAGTGTGGCAAAAAAGTATTTAGTCAGCCACTGATTGTGCAAGTTCTCCAACTTAGAAAGATGAGAGAGGTCTGTAATTTTCATCATAGGTACACTTCAACTATGAGAGACAAAAAAATCCAAGAAATCACATTGTAGGATTTCTAAGGAATTTAATTGTAAATCATGGTGGAAAATAAGTATTTGGTCACTCACAAAAAAGCAGGATTTCTGGCTCTCACAGACCTGTAACTTCTAAAATACATAATGCATATCACTTGTAATAATTCCACTGTTAAAGTGATTTGTGACTTTATTTAAAGACGTGTACGTGTCTTACTATGGAGGGGTCTCGAAAATATTCTTATCTTTGAAAGGGGTACTGCAGAAAAAGTTTTGGAACCACTGAAATAGGCATTCAGTGGCAGTAGAGTGCTTGTTTTTGTTCTTCCAGTGCACATACATCTCAATCCCGCAAGTGGAACACACACATGCAGTGGTGCTAAGCAGGCCTGCTTGGCTGTGGGGGGCTGAGATGGGTGCCAATGAACATGGCGTGTGTATTGGGAATGAGGCAGTATGGACCCGTGAACCTGTGAGTCCTGAGGAAGCCCTGCTTGGCATGGACCTGGTCCGGTGAGTGTTACAGACCTGTTTGGGAATGTGGAAATTGGAAATATGATGAAAGTATGTGGGCACCCAAACATCACTCAGCATGAGCAACACAATTGATATTAAGGGAGTGCCCAACCCCTTTTCTATAGCAGCATCCACTCTTTCGGAAAGACTTTCCACTTAAGCAGTAATACACCAGATGGGGTGCACAGATAAAGAGAACAGAAAAAACGATTTGTTTATCAATATTCAGCGAGGTAAAATAGTTCCATTCTGAGGCACCCCGCTGCTAAGCCATTCAGTCATAACAGTTGAGGAACAGAATTTCCCAATAACTGTTTATTATACAGACAATAATTTGTTAAATACAAAGTTTAATTAAATTCAGCAAATAAAATGTGTCAGGTTTGTAAGACAGGCTGTTACTAGGACACACTATTCTACCGACTGAAGCAAATCGGAGTGAGATCCTGGTGTTATAACCAAAGTCTAGGATCCCGTTTGATTAGTGATTATAAATGTGGAAGAAGAAGCTCTTAATGTTAATCATCAGCAGCGTTGCTGGGTTAAGAGCTGGACTTAACAGATAACATACCTGTCAGATGAATGAACCTCCGATCAGCCACTGATGGCGTTTAATGAAAGACACAGAGTTTAACACCAGCAAACAACATCTGAGTGACAAAGAAGATTCATTTTATTTTTGTTGATGGTAGTAAAACTGATCTTCAGTGTCATTGCTCTTCAGTCGAGCTGTGAATCCATGAAGGGCCCGGGACATTTGATTTAAAGTAGCAACTTCGTGTCGCTTTTCCAGCGCTTCCAAATCCTTAAGGTGACAAAGCTTTGGCTCAGGTTGGTCATTAATAGCTTCATCTTCCAAATTTAAATAGTTTTCAAAACCAATAGATTTCATAAATTAATCACAACTTTCATTTCGGGAGTGTTTTACTTTTGATTACTACTTGGCTGCTTTTTAGGACGGACGTAGTTGCAGGTTACGTGTGTATGTAGCAGAGTTTTGCTAATAGGGTGTCGGTCAGAAAGCCATTATCGGGCAATAATGTCACGGCTAGAATGCCTCTCAGCCAATCAGATTGTGGCGTCGGAACTAACTGTGGTATAATATAATTTAAAACGTGACTGGTTATTCTATTCCATTCAGCTACTTGAGTTTTAGTAAAGTCAGTCCTAGCTCACACTTGGAGATCAAACTCATTTCAAAGCTGTTGGAAGGGGTAAAGGTATAGGCACTGTCCAAGTAATGATACTGTCATGCTGATACAGAAAAGGGCCTTCCGCAGACTGTCAAGTAAGAAAGAAGAAAAATTGTCTGGATCGTGAGAACTCTGTGTATTGCGTGGTTTGGTGTACACCATGTACAATATGTGTGTATGTGTGTAGGTTAGGTCTGGAAAGAGGAGACAGTTCGTGGGCTGCTCTGTGTGTGATCACAGAGCTGCTTGAGCAGCATGGGCAAGGTGGAGCATGCAAAGAAGATCCTGAGTACTTCAGCTACCACAACACCTTCCTGCTGGCTGACCGCCAGGAGGCATGGGTCCTCGAGACAGCTGGGAAACTGTGGGCTGCTCAAAAAATTACAGGTCAGAAACCTACAATTTGTAATTATTCAACTGTGCTAATTTAATTACGTAGTAACACTGCTGCACCTGATGCAGTCGTACCACAACTGTCTACTATCTCGGTGGACTCTGGGACTGTGGTGGTGTAGCAGTTAAGGTACTAGACTCTTGGCCAGAAGCCTGGGGCTCAAGTCCCAGCAGCTGCCAAGCTGTCTTTGGGGCCCATCCAGCAGTACAAGGCAGGAATCAAACCTGGACCAGTGCCAGTTGATCACAGGGTACATACACACACATTGTCACTCAATTAGAGACTCACTTTAGAGTCTCCCATTAACCTAACACATGTCTTTTGGGAGAACAGAGGATATGCAAACTCCACACAGGGAGTACAATTTCATTGGATTTTGTTAATATTGTAATATTTATATGTGCGCTTATATTTTTGCTAGAGGGAGTTAAGAACATCTCCAATCAGCTGACAATAGGCACTGAGATTTCTGCTGAGCATCCAGAGCTGCGTAGTGTGGCTCAGTCTCAGGGATGGTGGAGTGGAGAGGGTGAGTTTAGTTTCACCGCTGCTTTCAGTCCAGATAACCCACCTGCTAGAATGGAACTGGCCAAGCAGCGCTATAAGGGAGGCACAGAACTTCTTCAGGAACATGAAGGTAAATTCTTGTTCACACTTATGTAAACTTAGAGAGAATACCATCGCATTTAAAACATTTAGAACACATGACTAGACTGAATGGCCCCTTTATTAGAGACACCCGTCTAGTAACTTGACGGACCTCCTTTGGTCTTCAGAACTGCAGCAATTTGTTCCACTAGGTTTTGAAATCATTCAGCAGGAATATTGACCTATGAGAACAGTATGGCTTCTTGTAATTGGCTCAAATTACATTAAGGTACTGATAGGCTCTGAACAGCCTGTTTTACCTTGTCCCAAAGATGCCGCAAGTCTAGGGAGACAGTGGCATGGAAAAACTCCCTAAATATGGTGAGGAAGAAACCTTGGGAGGACCAAGGCTCAGATCGAGACTTAACCTCCTTGGGCAGGCTAGATGTTATATGTAAGAATTAAAGTAAGTTACCGAAATAATCCATTGGCAATCATAGTGTAAATACACAGAAGCTAAATTGCAAAATTGAAATCAAGGACACATTTAAAGTAAACATAATAAATAAATAAAATATATAATACAATAAATTAAAAAAGAATACTATATTTTGAAGAGTGTAATAAAATATAGACTACTAAACTATATAAGTACATACAGTGGGGCAAAAAAGTATTTAGTCAGTCACTGATTGTGCAAGTTCTCCTACTTAGAAAGATGAGAGAGGTCTGTAATTTTCATCATAGGTACACTTCAAATATGAGAGACAGAATGAGAAAAAAATCCAAAATCCACCATTTGTAGGATTTTAAAGAATTTCATTGTAAAATTTTTGTGTGGCGGGGACAAATAAGTATTTGGTCAATAAAAAAAGTTCAAAACTCAATACTTTGTAACATTTAAACCTTTGTTGGCAAAAATGACAGGAGCGTCAAAACGTTTCCTGTAAAGTCATCACCCAGGTTGTTTTGTTTGCACACACTTGTAGCAGGTATTTTGGCCCCATTCCTCCAATGCAGATCTTTTTTCCCTCTAGAGAAGTGATGTTTTTGGGGGGCAAACACGGACTTTCAACTCCATCACACAATTTTCTATGGGGTTGAGGTCTGGGAGACTGGGCTAGGCCCACTCCAGGACCTTGAAATGCATTTTAAGCGGAGCCACTCCTTCAGTTGCCCGAGTGGTTTGTGTTTGGGATCATTGTCATGGCTAGGAAGGACCCAGCCACGTTTTCCATCTTCAATGCTCTCACTGGATGGGGAAGGAGGTTTTGGCTTAAAATCTCACGATACATGGCCCCGTTCGTTCTTTCCTTACCAACGGATTTCAGTTCGTCCTTGGCTCCTATTGCAGCAAGAATAAGCAGCCCCCAAAAGCATGATGTTTCCACCCCCATTGACTTCACAGTAGGTATGTGTCTTGGAGTGCAATAGCAACTCATCTCAGCAAACAGGACGCAGTTGTGAGTTTTTTCCCAAAAGTTCTATTTGAGTTTCATCTGACCACATGTATATTCCCCTCTCTCGCTCCTCTCTGCTCCTCTTCCCCAGCTGTTTCACCTCAATATAAGTGAACAATGTCCAGTTCTCCCATTCTTCCCGCCGTCGTCTATCCCCCCCGTCCCCCTCGGCCGTCCAAACGATATTCCCAGTCCCGTACCCCTCCTTAATGCGCTCCTCTTTCGTCACTGCCGCATGCATAGGCGTTTAGGACTTTTTCCATATTATCCGCTCCCTTCGCCTTCCGTGTCTCTAGGCGATTGAACACTCATATACTTTTTCCAAACCTATTCTCCCCTTATTAGTCCTCCAACCGTGTCCCTCTTACGGACTCGCGTCAGCCTATCCACTCTCGATTCGCGTCCCGCCATCAGAGACCTAGTTGTCTCCGCCCCACGTACTCAACAGAGGATCCAAGCTCTCATCGAGTCTTCAACTGCGAATGGGCGTACGCACCCCAGGTGGAGAGGTCTCTTCGGCCTGTCACTGATTGCAGATAAGCAGCCCCCAAAGCAATGATGTTTCCACCCCTGCTTCACAGTAGGTATGGTGTTCTTGGAGTGCAACTCAGCAACTCATCTCCAAACACGACGAGTTGATTTTTTCCCAAAAGTCTATTTTGGTTTCATCCTGACCACATGATATTCGTCGGCGCATCCTCTCTGGATCGTCCATATGCTCTCTGCAACTTTCAGACGAGCCTGGACATGTACTGGCTAAGCATGGGACATGCTGCAGCTGAAGGATCTGAGTCCCTCTCGGCGTGTATGTTAGGCCTTTGTTACTTTGTCCAGCTCTCTGCAGGTCATCTTCATCAAGTCCCTCGTGTAGTTTCTGGGATTTTGCTCACCGGTTTCATGATCATTTTTGACCCGCGCGAGATGAGATCGTTGCGTGGGGGCCCCAGATCGAGGAAGATTTCAATGGTCTTGTATGTACTTAAATTTTTTATACAATGCTTCCCACAGTTGTTTATTCACACCAACCTGCTTGCTTATTGTAGATTCACTCTTCCCGCCTGGTGCAGGTCTTACCAATTTTCTTCCTGTGTCCTTCGACAGCTCTTTGGTCTTGTCCATGGTTGAGTTTGGAGTCTGACTGTTTGAGGCTGTGGACAGGTGTCTTATACAGATAACGAGGTCAAACAGGTGCCATTAATACAGGTAACGAGTGGAGAACAGAAGAGCTTCTTAAAGAAGAAGTTACAGCTATGTGAGAGCCAGAAATCTTGCTTGTCTGTGGATGACCAAATACTTATTTTCCACCATGATTTACAATTAAATTCTTTAAAAATCCTACAATGTGATTTCCTGGATTGTTTATTCTCATTTTGTCTCTCATAGTTGAAGTGTACCTATGATGAAAATTAAAGACCTCTCTCATCTTTCTAAGTAGGAGAACTTGCACAATCAGTGGCTGACTAAATACTTTTTTGCCCCACTGTAATAAATAAAATATTAAATATTGTTAATTAGGGAATATCAGTGAGTCTCTGCATTATTGCATCCAGTAAACAGTCACTGTAGGTTCTCGTGCCATTAGCAGATAAGTTTTGGTGGTATGGCAAGCTCAGTCAGTGGAAGGAGGGGAGGAGGATTTGGGGGCCCTCTCAATGTGGTCTGAGGAAGAACAGCTTAAGTGGAGCCAGAACTGGTGCCAGAAGATCAGCTTAGTGTAAGGACTGAAACTGGTATCGGAAAAGGGCTCAGAGAGAACACAGAATATGTAGTTAGTGATGACATGAACGCAGCGTCTACTAACATTTGTACAAATGCGGCATGAGACTTTGGCAGCACTAGCTATAACAGCATGGCTATAATAGAGGGATAATATGAGACATCAGCAACCCACTCCCCTGCACCCAGCAAACCTGAGTTAGACATTAGAGGCAAGAAGACAACAATCCAAAAAGCTTAGTTTTTTAACAGAGGTTTAATATGGTGCATTTGAAGGATTTGGGCACATGGGAAAAGCTAAGGGACAAATTTAATTTAGTCAGCAGTGGCTCTATAATACTAGGTATGCGTTCTATGTAAACCTGTAGGAATTGGACTTAGATGAGTTTGATCAGTGAAGAACTGTTTGTTATAAGGTATGGGTGTGGTCATTATACAGTGGTGCTAGCCTTTTTCCTCAATGTTTGAACCTAGTCCGAGCAACTTTATCTAAAGCCATTCTAATTGGTGGGCTGTGTGCTTCAGCTGATTGGACTCAGTAGGTGTTTTAATCATTAAGTCTGGTAGGTAATTAATAAGTTCAGCTGAAGTAGCCAATGTAATAGTGTGCTTGGCATGATAAGGCATTTTTAGTTACAGGTAGATCATATATTTAGAGATATTTATCAGTGATTTGAGCAAAAACAACAAGGTTATCTGATATCTGGTACTGATATCAAATGTTAATATCAGATCCAAGGTATGATTACAGTCCCATTACAATCTGAGTGAAGCCCATGGATTCTAAAATTAGCTGAAATGCAATTTTAAGTTGGTCTTGCTCATTTTAATATGAATATTAAATCATCTACAATTAAAGTCCTATTTGGTGAAAGTACTAAACAGGAAAGGAAAGTCACTTGATTTTGTGCCACACTCAGGGGTCACGTGAATAATTGTCATATAGGGAAGCTCCAAAAATGAAAAGGCAGGTGTCTGTAATAATGTGGCCACTCTGTGTACATAGGTTGCATGACATGCTTGATTTTACCTATGTGGAGGTCATCCTGTAGTTTTGGCCATATATATGGCCGTGTATTTAAAACCCTTTATATAGACCAAAATGAGGTTTAATCCAAACTCTTTGTGCGTGTGCTTTATCTGTGCTCCAGGCTCTGTCACTGCGGAGGTCATGATGAGCATCTTGAGGGACAAGCCGAGTGGCATCTGCATGGATTCAGGAGGCTTCCGTACTACAGGCAGCATGGTGTCCATCCTCCCACGAGATCCAAACATGCCTTGTGTTCACTTCTTCACTGCCACACCTGATCCCTCCAGGTGTTGCTCTCTCTCTTCTTAAAGGGATATTTCACCAAAACTTGTATTGATGCAGTCATATCCAGTAGTTTGTGCACTTTTTTACATCATGTGTAATCCATATCCCAAGCCACAGAATGAATTTAAGGGAAATGTTATCACGCTTTACATGTTCCTTTGTGCATTACATGTTCATATGCCTCCATACTCTTTAAATCCATATGACTCACTATGGATTTGCTAACCCTACAGGTCTGTTTTTAAGCCATTTATCTTCTCGGAGAGCATGCGCCCAGTCACTATGGTGATGTCTCCACAGTATGGGCCAGATGATCCTGTGAAGACTCAGCCTCGATTCCAGCATAAGGTGGAGAGGAAGCATGCACTTTACAAAGCCCACCAGGCAGCACTGACTGCCATGGAGACCAGTCCAGTGAGAAACCTTAATCCTTTAATCCCTTTACACACAATTTTTTACACTATCAACAAACACAAGCATTTAAAAATCCACCAAATCTATTGTTAAACTGTTTTAATATAGAGTCAAACCCAACTAGCTGAATGGTTTCAGAAATTGCTTCAGATTAGTGAATATTTGGATAATGGAGACCTTTATTTTGGACCTACCACATTCCGACATTTAGAGCTCTCTCTCTCTCTCTCTCTCTCTCTCTCACTATCTCTCTCTAGACGTGTGTGTGTATATACATATATATATATATATATATATATATACATACACAGTCATGGCCGACAGTGTTGCCACCCCTGGAATGTTTCCAGAAAATGAAGTATTTCTCCAAGAAAATTATTGCAATTACACATTTTGTTATACACATGTTCATTTCCGTTGTGTGTATTGGAACAACACAAAAAACATGGCAGGAGACCCAGGAAGACCCCACTGCTGACGCAGAGACATAAAAAGCTAGACTGCAGTTTGCAAAAATATGGGTGTGTAAGCCAAAATCCTTCTGGGAAAACCTCTTGTGGACAGATGAGACCAAGATAGAGCTTTTTGGTAAAATATATCATTCTACTGTTTATTGAGAACAGAAGGAGGTCTACAAAGAAAACTACACAGTACCTACAGTCAAATATGGTGGAGGTTCGAAGATGTTTTGTGGTTGTTTTGCTGCCTGTCACATGAAATCTGAAGATTACCAAAGGATTTTGGGGTCCAGTGTCAGAAAGCTGCGTTTGCGTCCTAGGTCATGGGTCTTTCAGCACAACAATAACCCCAAACATACTTCAAAAAGCACCCAGAAATGGATCTAAACAAATCGCTGGAGAGGCCAGCAATGAGTCCAGATCTAAATCCCATTGAACATCTGTGGAGTGATCTTAAAATTGCTGTTGGTGAGAAGACCTGGAGTGGTTTGCAAAAGAAGAGCGGTCCAAAATTCCAGTTGAGAGGTTCCAGGAGAAGCTTGTGGATGGTTAAGGAAGCAATTGATTTTGGTTATTAAGTTGAGTGTGCCAATAATTCTGTCCTGCCCATTTTTGAAGTTTGGCATGAAATTTGCATATCAATTTGGGCTTTTTTGTTCTGTTTTTTGTGTTATTCCAGTACACATGGAGGAAATAAACTTGTGTATAACAAAACGTGTAATTGCAATAATTTTCTGGGAGGAATACTTCATTTTCTGGAAAAATGTGTGTGTATGTGTATGTGTATGTGTGTGTGTGTGTGTGTGTGTGTGTGTGTGTGTGTGTGTGTGTGTGTGTGTGTGTGTGTGTGTGTGTGTGTGTGTGTGTGTGTGTGTTTTCACTGATAAACACAAACTTGGTGTGTATATGTAAAACGTGTGTTTGTTGTTGTTGTTTGTTTGTTTAATGTACCATTTTCCATACTGTCCCAACTCAAAATCGTTTTTGGGATTGTACATGATTCGTAATGGCACTACATTTGTAATGAAACATTGTATGAAATTTGAGAAACTTGATTTTTATTAGTCCTCTCAGACCTTTAGCCCCCACTGTATATGGTGTAGGTATGTGTGTGACAGGATGGTGGAGCCTCTCTGCAGGAGACTATGCGCTTCTTGGAGTCGCAGTGTCTGCAGGAGATTGAAGCCATGCTCAGAGGGGAAGTTGAAGGCCAAGAGCTTGGTGATCTCTTTTTTGACTGTGTGGACACAGAGATAAAGTTCTACCAGTGAGAGAGAGCAGGTAAATAAACAGCTGTGCATCAGCTCCTGATGTGATCAGTTAAGACTTATAAAGTAATGCCTGAGTCTTCAGTTCTGTCCTAGTTGATTGCTGGTTAGCACACTCTGTGAGAAACATATATATTTTATTCACTCTTTGGCATGAATGGTGAACCTGACCGTAAAAAGCATTCTGACGAGTTTGTCACTTGTCAGTCATATTTAAGTAAACTGCAAATCATTTCACTCATTGTCTTTTACGTTGACTGGATCTGGCTTGCTTTTATTTGAAGTTAGAACACATTCACAATACATTTTAAAAATGGAGGATTTAAAAAGCATGTCATCATGGCTCACATAGCTCACAGTAATTAATGTTGGCAGATGAAATAGCGATTTGAATTAATTTGACAGGTGCTTTTTAAAATGTATTATTTTCATTATTATTGACGTTTGGTACTTTAAGTATGTCATCAACCAGTGATCTTGTTGGACCAAACTTGTTGGTGTTGACTAACATTCAACAGGGACGTCATTACTAGAGTTATTATGTAGTTTGTAGAAGCTCATTTATGTCTATGAGTGCATTCTCTACAGTAATAAACTATAATATACTAATAGTCTAAACAGGCTGTTTGGAATAAAGAAGCTACAGTGATTAAGACTGATTTTTCAGGTCATAGGGGGACTAGGACCAGGACTCCAATCCATCAGAGGGCACACACACACACACACACACACACACACACACGCACACACACACACAATGAGACACTTCAGCGACAGCAATTAACCCAGTGCAAATCTATCTAGAGGAAACTCACAAAGTTACAGAGAACATGCAAAATCCACACAGGCAGTGGCTGGGCCAGGACTTAACATGAGGCGTTTCCTCTTTTGTATTCTGGTTTAGGCCTACAGTAAGACATGTGTTAGGCCAACTGGCACTGAGTTGTACCAGTGTGTGTGTGCGTGCGTGTGCATGTGCCTTGGACTAGCGCCCTGTCCTGTTCTGGGTTACTTCCCACCTTGAACCCTGTGCTCCTGGTTAGGTCTCGGCCCTTAAACTAGGTTAGGCAAGTATGAAGAGTGAAATTAATTTAATAATACAATCTTAATAAAGACTGTGGTAGCCTAGCGGTTAAGGAACTGGACTCTGGACCAGAAGGTCCAGGGTTCAAATCCCACCTCTGCCAAGCTGCCACTGTTGGGTCCTTGAGCAAGACCCTTAACCCACAATTGCTTGGATTGTAAGACTGTACCAATTGTAAGTCGCTCTGGATAAGGGCGTCTGCTAAATGCTGTAAATGTAAATGTAAACTTCATGTCCTTCCATGGCCACTAAACCACTGCATTATGCAGTCTTCCTACCTGCTCTGCAGTACACAGCAGTTGTTTTCCTAAATTAATCGTGAAACGTTTGGAGACACCAGGACATGAAGCCATACAAGTTCTAATGTACTTTTCTTTCTGCTCTTATCCAGTTCTCTTGTGATTGTCACCAGTGCTTGCTGATTTGCCCTGGAGAGGGATGGACTCTTTGCTTCGATCCACCTCTCTTACTTCTCCTGACGCCATGCATTACATCATGAAGCCCATTAAAGCACCACACTAACTGTAACCAGTACTCGATGTTCATGTAAATCGAACATAATCGTGTGTAGTTGTCTCACCTGGCGGTCATATGTGCTCCGCATTAATGTGTAAGTGGTAGATTACTAAGATGTCCGTAGAGCTACTGTACGTGAGAAGAGAATAGAGGAGAAACACACTAATCATTCCTAGAGTAAGTGTGTGAAGGTTCAGCTGCCTGGCTGGTACTTAGAAAAGAAGGTCAATAAAGATTCATGACTACTCAGGATTGTGTGTTTGGTTTCTGCTTGTTTAGCACACTCCATACTGTCTAATTCAGCATTCAGCAATCCTCTAGCTTTCGACAGAACTCAGTCAGTTTTGTCCAGCAGAGACAGGGGGTTGGTGAAAAAATGGATTGGTACACGATCTGGACAAGTGATGCTCGTGTAGTGTGTGGTGAGATAGAGTGAGAAGAGGAGGAGAAGGGAAGGGGTTGTTTTGTGGCAAATGTGGGAAAATTGAACTGATTCCTATTACTCCTTTTTGTAAAAGCACATGGCTACCAGGCCAACTGTATGTAGACACACATCTACCTGCATTTGGCTATTTTGCACTGTATGAGGCTTATAACATCATACACTCACTAAGCACTAGTAGGGAACACTATACGTGTTACTGGGTTGACAAACTTCCCTTGCTCTCAAAGAGCACTCAATTCTTTGTGACATTGATTCTTGAGATGTTAGTTGGAATGGCAATTATTTCTTTGAGATTCTGCCACATGTTGATGTGATTGAAGAATGTCATTCTTGAGATTTTTCAGATCCAATTTTCAGTTATATCACATCCCAAAGGTGGTGTGTGTGTGTGTGTGTGCTGTGTGTGTATTTATGTATGTATGTATATGTGTATATAGATATATATATATATATATATATACATATTATTATATATATATAAACATTAACATGGAAAAGGATAAAGCATTAGATTAGATCCCATATATAATGTATATACAATTTATAATCAAGTAGAATACTTCATTAAAGGACTCAGTACGTCACTGCCGCAGCTACAAAATACTTCAGGTTTGTCTAGATTTCCGCCAGTTTGCCTCCCCCTTCCGTCCGTAACGAGAACTACAGCAGTGGAGTTTAGCCGCTTATATTTATCCTTAAGTTTTCAGTATGTTTTTAAAAAAATCATTTTTATCTCGAAGTTTAATCATTCATTATTTTTTGGTCATCTTTACAGCGTTTTTGTCTCATTTTTGAGGTTTCTTAATAAAAACATGGTAACATTTGCAGGTACTGTACTGTGTCATGTTTTAAGACAAATGAATTGAGGCATCTTTAACAAGAAAGTTTCCGTTGCCAATTTAACCTGGATTTCTACATGCATTACTTCTAAAGTGGGGTCTGGTATTTCCAAATCAAAATAATAATAATAATAATAATAATAATAAAAACATTCGACTGCTTAATCGAATATCACATGAAGGTCGTACTTTGTCTTTATTGAAAGTATTGGTAAAAGGACAAGCTGACATGTGGTGTTCTGTTGCTGCTGTAACACCACCTGCCACATGTTGTCGCTGTGAAGAAACACTGCAGGAAATGTTACCTCTGCCTCTGATCATCCGCAGTATGGAGGACGAGTTGGATGTTGTTGATATTGAAGGAGATGAATGTGATGCAAAAGAAAGGTAAAAACCCGTTTCGAATACATAACAGAGCTTTATAGGATCATAACGAACTATTACGTTATCCTGCGTTTTGGGAGTTACACGGTACGGCGTGGTTACGGGGAACCGGAGGCTGAATTTCAAACAGCCCTTATAATGACAGAAGTGCACTTCATAGCGTGTCAATTATATTGGCTATTTGTTTGCGTCTGTAGTGCATCGTGTGAGGTGGTGGAAAGCCATTTGGGACTGAACCCGAAGCCTGGAGCCTGTACGGTTGTAAGGTTCTTCACTCAAGAGTTAGTACAGATGTTGTTCTGCAAATACGTTCAGTTTGACATAAGTAATAAGACTGTGCATCAGTACATTATGTTGTCGTGGTTCTTTGTAGTGATTATGTGATTATACAAATATATTTTTTGAGTGCAAAATGTTCAAACAACTGTAATGGTAATTGTTTGTCGTATTGGCCTGCATACACAGGTAGCAGCAGAATTACTGTCGTCCATGGAAAAAATAAAACGATTATGAAAATATTTTTCGGTTATTATGACAAATAGAAATTTCCATTTATGTTTTTGTTTTGTAATATGTATCTAAGTGCATAGAACCTCTTAAGCTATCATCTAGTATACATTATACAGACAGACGTTTGTGGACAGCCAAAAAATTGCATCTAAAACGTGGGTATTAGTATGGACATTGCCCCCACCTTTGCTGCTACAACAGACTTTGTTCTTCTAAGAGGGTTCCCACTAGATTTTGGAACTTGACTGGGAGGTCGGCTTCTGAAGACAGTAAGCCCTGACTCACTTGTGTCATTCCATTGCATTTTCAAGGTGTCTGATGGAGTCGAGCCCAAGATTCTATGCAAGCCAGCTAAGTTCTCAATCAAAGTTGGCAAACCAGTTATGAACTTTGGACAGCACTACAGAAAGGAGTGTTGGAGTTTGCCAAAATACATGTTGGAGACTTGTCAAACATCTGAAAAAAAGGTACTCTGGTCTGGTGAGACCAAAATGTAACTTTTTGGCACTGTAGCAAAGTGCTTTGTATGGCACAGACCAGACACTACTTAGCAATCTAAGAACACTATCCTCAACAGTCATACCTAGCCCACACCGGAGGGCAGTAACCCTGAGCTTCCTCCAGTTGACTGGGGTCGAAGTGCCACCAACGACTTTCCTGCTTAGACTCAGGATCCTAGATTGACTGTATATCGGACTACTTAATGCCGATGTGCATATTTCACATTTTATTTGAAGTATGACTCTGACTTTAGTTTCATTCTTAGATTCATCATCTACGCCGCCAAAAGAGGTTGGGTCCCTTTTGAGTCTTTGGGTCCCCCCAAGGTTTCTTCCCTCATAACACTCAGGGAGTTTTTCTTGCCACTGTCAGCCTAGGTTGCTCAAATTTGGGATTGACGTAGATTTAGGGTATAATCTAAACTTGGTGAAGTTGCTTTGAGGACAAGCTCCATTGAAAAAGCGCTATATAATAAATCTGACTTGACTTGGCAGCATCACGCTGTGGGGATGTTTATCATCTGCAGGGACTGGAACTGGTCAGAGTGAAGGGAAGATTGATTTAGTAAAAAGCAGGGCAGTTCTTTAAGAAAATCATAACAGTATTCCCATCTGTGGCAGACCTGAGTCTATGGTGCAGATTGTCCTTCCAATGAGACAATAACCTAAACAAATGCCAAAGCCAACCAGTCTGGCCATTCTCTGTTGACCTCTTTCATCTCATCAAGGCATTGTCATCTGCAGAACTGTCACTCACTGCGTGTTTGTTTCTTTATTGCACCACTCTAAGAAAACTCCTGAGACTGTTGTGTGTGAAAATCAAAGCAGATCAGCAGTCATAGAAATACTCAAACAGCCCATCTGGCACCAACAATCATACGATGGTAAATATCACTGTGTTCACGTTTTCTGATTTTTGATGTGAACATTAAGTGATTTTGCCACATGACTGGCTGATGGAGAATTGTACGAATGAGTAGGTGTACAGGTGTTTCAAACAAATTCTCGGTTTGCGTATAATATACAATTTTAATTTTTGTATCTTCACTTGTTTATATGCAGTGCTTTTTTTCTGTTGCCCAGTTTGATCACCAAAGTGGTAACGCGGTGCTTATGTACATCTTTTACAAGCTACTGTATAAGCCTTTCTCAAGTAATTATTTAAATTTGTGCTTTTACTTGAGTAATAGATTTTAAATTAGCAGTACTTGTACTGCTTGTAACTTATTTCCTGCTCTTCCCACCTCTGCCAATACTTGTCACACACTTTATTTATTTATTCTTTTTTTTAATTAAAACATAATACTATTCAGTAGTTTGTACTAGGGATGTCCCGATCCGATCGCAAAGATCGGAATCGGCCGATAAAGGCATTTTTTAACTGATCTGTATCGGCTTACTGAACACGAACCTAAGCCCGATCCCTTGTTTTACGTCAGCGGTCATGTAGGTTTTGTAAACGGAAAGCACAATTTGTGGCAGGATGCGGCTATAATGTCTGCAGTGTGGAAATATTTTAAATTGGAAAACAAGTCCATCAGCCAAGTGTAATGTCTGCAATGCGAGTGTTTCACGAGGTGGTAGTAGCAGAGCTGCGTTCAATACTACCAATTTGATACGGCACCTAAAAAATAAACCCTCGGCCGAATACAGCGAGTTTATTCAGGCAACTCAGGCAAAGGCTACACCTAAGCAGCAAACACTAGCAGAAACTTTTAAAAGAAGAGAGAAATTTCCCGAGACAGCGACATGGCCAAAAAGATTACTGAGAGGGTCATTGAAATCATCGCTTTGAATGACCAGCCTATCACTGTGGTAGAAAATACAAGTTTTCGTCGTCTTTTAGAGCTTTTGTAGCTGCAATATGCCCTACCATCGCGACACTACATTTCAGAAACGGCCCTGCCGTAGCTGTACAAAAAAGTTCACGACTGCCTGCGAGGTCTTTTATCAGATGCGACTACTCTATTGGCTTCACCACCGACATTTGGAGCTGTGATGTTTCTCCGATGTCATTACTTAGCTTCACTGCACACTGGATTGACTCCGTTGTTGATTTAAAGCGTGCGGTGTTGCATGCTCGTCAGTTTCACGGGTCTCATACAGCAGAGCACGTAAAACAAGCTATGGAGGAGATGTTAAACACTTGGGAAATAGACAAGCAACGGGTCCGTGGTTTTTTTTTTTTTTTTTTTTTTTTGCGCGACAATGCAAGAAATATGAAAAAAGCAATGGAGATGAAATTGGGTCAAAAAAACGGCTGCAATCGTGCATAGTTCAGCTGGTTGTACACGAGGGGCTGCTTCCTCAGCACAGCATCACAGGACACACTGGCCAACGCAAGGAAGATCATAGGTATTTTAAGCATTCATTTTGTACACAGTTTTTACTGTGTATCACTGGCATTAAACAGGAATGTGATATTAATTTATGCGTTGTGGACTGCGAATGGATAAGTTCATTCAAAATGGAACTGTGAATTATCTTACTCATTTTGAGTGTTTCTAGTTTACTTACTGCCCAATGCTGGCACGAAGTGGAATTTATACAAAAAGTTTGTTTTACTTTTATTTTGTAAAAAAAACAAACATTAAGCAATCTAATTGGATGCAGCAATTTTTCTAATGCCACTGCAGAGCTACTCAGTGGTCAAACATATCATTGGATATTTGAATAACTGTAATGTACTTGAAAGTGTGCATGTGTGAACAGTATTATTAGTTGTTATATAGACAATCTCTTGAAAATAGAAGTATCGGTTTGAGACTCGATATCGGAAGACACTCAAAATTAATGACTCGGATCGGGATCGGGGACAAAAAAACTTGATCGGGACATCCCTAATTTGTACTCATGAAAATATCTCTTTGCTATTGATAGAATTTATTGAGCTCAGGCTTTCTCTGTTCAGTTATTTGAAGTTGATGTGGGCATAAACAAGAATGGTGGTTTGTATGATTTTATAGTGACCTTACTGGAGCGATGATACTTCAGGATCAGTATTTACAGTCAGCATGGAGGACTGATCCTTCTCTCCTGGTAAGCAGTCATCGCATTCATTTAAGTTAAATATGAAATGAATAGCTTATCAAAACTGTTTTTATGTAATATGTTGACATTTCATTTTTCCTCTCAGCCCTGGACCCTGGATAGCTCAATCAGTGATGAGAATAGAGAGGTCATTGAGAGCATGCTGCTGGAAGAGCAATATCCTTGATCTCAGAAATATGGTTACAGACATAGGATATATTGTTTGGTGTCACAATCTGGTTTTCTGAGAAGGCTCATCTGTACTCCCTTAACTATTTTCACATATTATTTTACTGGTAAGAAAGTCTCCAAGATGGTGTGGACTGATGAAAAACCTAAAGTTAAGAGAAGTTAAACCAGGATAGGAGATTGTTCTAGTTCTTCACTCGTGGAAAAGAGTGTGGAATTATTTTACTGTTATCAAATGTTACTAAGGGCAGTTTAAACCTCATACAGGTCACCCAGTAAAGATTTGGAGCCCCAGCTCGCTGGACCACGAAGAGACGAACCTCTTGAGAAGGACTAGTATGTAATTAGTTACCATTCTGGTACACCTGTGCGTGAGATTTATAGGCGAAACACTACAGCAAACATAGTGTATATAACTACTGCACACTTTTAGATATGTTCGGGTTTCATAAACCTTTGCTGAAAATCTGTTTTTTAGGTTCAGTTTGGGCAGACGGTGGACCAAGATCGCAAAATTAATTGGCACTAGGATGTTTTCAAGTGAAGAGCTATGCCAGGCAGTACTTTAAAAACAAGGTATAGCATTACACAATGGACGTCATGTCTTCTTTTAAGGGCCAAGCTGATGTTTAATGATTGATTTAGTACCTAATCTGCATAGCTGCTTTTTGAAACGAGATGCGTCAGTGCTTAGGCGGAAGATATAGACACTCACACAAGATGTCACAAGATGTTGGAAACGTGACTTTAACCCATTACAGAAGCAGTGTCAAAACTGATTTTCTTTTTCTTCTTAAAACTTAAGGCTAAAGTTGAAGGTCATGCTGAAGTGTCCACAGCAAGCTCTCCGAGTTCTCTGCTTCAGTGCTTACCATCTAGTTCCAGCAATTCAGCTGTCCAGTCTCAAACTCCTACTTTGGCCACAACAGTACGCATCGAAAGGCTGTCTGACGACGAGGACGTCGACATCACAGATGATCTCAGTGATGATGCTAGCCAACCTGAGAACCAGTTCGATTTTGGGGATGAGCCTAAAGGTTTGGCCCAACCTCATGACCAGAGAGTTTGTGCTCATATGGTGCCCACTTCTGAAAAACTAAATGGGGGACATGTCTTGAATAGGGGAAATGTCGGATGAAACTCCAATGAAATCTCTAAGGGGAATGACAGCCAACTTCAGACAGTATCTGAGCCTGGTTCTGAAGAGCAAGCAGATGCATGCTATGCCATTCCTAGCCCAAACATACACTTATTGCCCAAGGATGAGAATGCTGAAGGTATCTACTGCTTATTGTGCTTATTGTCTTTTTTGTTGTCCTTGTTGCTTATATACCTAATGTGACCTGCTTTGTTTAGTGGCTCTAGATAATATTGGAAATAGTGCATCAGAATATAATGAAACTGAAGAGGACCAGGACGACGTTGAGGATTTGAAGGCCCCTGAACAGGAAGTTATACTGGATACTGGCATTATCACGGAAGAAGAAAAGCAGGCTATCCCGGAGTTCTTTGAGGGCCGTCCATCAAAAACTCCAGAGAGATATCTGAAAATTCGCAACTACATCTTAGACCAGTGGTGAGTCAGGAATGGGGGCTGGTGGATTTACAAGACTACACCGACTGCCATAGAGAACAAATAGCTAAAATATAGCACGGAATGCAGATATTGATTGTTTGTTGACAGTGTCTATGCAATTTTAAGGCAACTTCGCATTAATGCTCTTGCTTTGCTGTATTGAGTCACATGAGTCGTCTCCTGTAGAACTGCACACTTAGCTGACAGTTAGTGTTGTGTGTTGTCTGTTAGGGAGAACAGTAAACCCAGATACTTGAATAAGACGTCAGTGCGCCCTGGTCTGAAGAACTGTGGCGATGTGAACTGCATTGGCCGAATACACACCTACCTGGAGCTCATAGGGGCTATCAACTTCAACTGTGGTAATACTCTAATCCTAGATTTGTCTGTCATCCATTAAAAGCTGAAATGTTCTCAAATGTCTGTGGCCAACTGTCACTCAGTTTTTGCATTGTATTCCACACAATGGGCACTACAGAAATAAATAGTTTAAAAAGATTGACCGTAGTGGGGGATTTGTAGCTCGGTTAGCTGTATAACATAATGCTAGATTAAGCAGTGTGTCAGAATTCCATGCTTTTAGATGTAATTGATATTTGAATGTGGTATGCTGTTTAGTACAGTAGTATGTGATTGCTGAAGCCATAGCATCTTTGTTTAATTAAATTTACAGCATTTAGCAGATACCTTTATCCAGTGCAACTCAGAGCTAATTAGGGGTATGTGATATTGACAAAAAATGATATCTCGAGACCTTGCATCCTTCAAAAATGTGTTTATTTTAGGTCTTAAGTATTCAAAAGCATGAACCCATCTCTCCGGTCTTTCGTGATGTAATTGGTGATTGGAGCATTTGTTATGCCTTGCCATCTGTTGCTTTTCTTGTTGTAAGGCACTTTTTTTGCAGAATGATTCAGCCAAGGTTTGCTGAGTGTGTTTTTATGCTGCTCTGCTCCTGTTGTGGACAGCTGACTCCCAAAGTTTGTCATCATCTTCATATTCTGCATGGTGTTTAGTTCGCAGATGTGAGGATTAGGCGAGCGCTTGCGCCCACCCAACCGGCGCTGATGGCTTCATCAGTGACTCCTTTGGGCTGGAGTATTTAAGAGCACGCTCGAGCCCAGTCAGGTGTCGCAGTTATACCACGCTTCCCAGACCTCACCCGTCTCTCACGTGCTCACGTCCGCTTTCTGTTATGGATTTGTTAGAGAGAGAGAGCGCAAGCTGGCGTTTTCGTAGAACGTCAGCAATCGTATGGTCAGGAGGCTGGAGGTGACGTCAGGGTTTAGCGTGATTGAGTAGGGAAAGATCTCGCCGCTCGCTCCCGTTGTCATTCTCTCACAGATCTCGGGGAATCCTCGAGGTATACGTCACAGCACGTCCACGCTCTCTCTCCTTATTATCTGCATCGCTCTTCGCACACGCAGCTCGACAGTTTGCTCCCCCATTGTGCGTAAACGGGGAGCGCTGTTATTTTCTTTTTTTTAATCCCTCGTCCACCACAGTGCACTTTGCACTGTTAGTGGCTATAAGTTTTGCCCTTTTTATTTCGTATTACACGCTGTTGCGGCGTTTTCCGGTTCATTTCTCAATTTTATTAATAGCCCCTTATTCTGAGTCCATTTCAATACAGTACTTCATTCTGCCCATTTAAGTTCTTTATCCCTGCTTTTACCCTCAGCGGCTACGTGGCACGTTGGTAATACTCATCGGCCCCTGATGTTGCCGATCAGGGTTTGATCCCCCGCTGCCAGCTGTATAGGTGCAGCTTCATTCCTTTGTGTGTGTGTGTGTGTGTGTGTGTGTGTGTCCACACACTCCACTCTTTTATTTAGTTATTGATTATTTGTTTAACTTTTGGTTTCGTCCCTTCCATCTGGAGCTAACTGTGATTGGGTCTTAAAATCCCTTTTCATAAGGGGGCGAACCATGACAGCAGATGGTGAAATAAGTTCGTTGAGGAGCTGTCTAACTGTAACCGATTTCCGACATAGATTTTCTACCTTGTGTGAGTGAGGATGAGCCACGTCTAGCAATTAAATCTAACAGCGAGGCTGATGGTGTCTGTATTTTGTCTCCTGGTGCTGTCTGTTCTCTCATTTTTAACTCCAGTCAGGTAGAAGGCTAGCTTGGTTTGTGGTGCGGTGAACATGTAGCCAATACCAGTACGCTGCATGCCCTCAGTGGCCACGTGCAGTAGTATATCCTACCTGGCTGCATGATGCAGTGAATACGTGAACCATTGAGGTGTGTGTTTTTTTGCAAAGTGAGTGAGCTTGCAAATTGTTAAAACAACAATTATGAAATTACTGTAGACCTTGCATACTGTACACCCCCGCAGCGAATACATTCTCACATAGTACAGTCCAAGCAATTATGGATTTAGAACCTTGCTCAAGAGCCCAACTGTGGTCAGTGGGCCAGTACATTAACTGTTTAACCGTCACCACAGCATGAATATACATACATTCTTGATATGTGAAGCAGGTTTTGTTTCTAAGAAACACTTGTTATTGTTTTCTCCATACAGAGCAGGCTGTCTATAACCGTCCTCGGCCATTGGATCGCTCTCGACTGAAGGAGAACAGAGACAGACTGGAGGCATATGAGCTCGCTCAGAGACTGCAGTCCATGGTGACTGTCAAAATACAAGCACAAAATGACCTGTAGCAGCTGTGAGAGTCTGTCACTGCCACTAACTGTATTTGTCTGAATTTGACAGACATAGTTCAGAGTATTGATTTTTGTAGTCATGAAGTTCATATAGTCAGAACAAGAACGCTTGCATGGTTTGCTTTGCAATCACTGAATTTTTGAAGTTTGTTATGTTTGTCTGCCTCTAAGCGCACAAGAAAGCGGCGAGTGCGGGATGCCTGGGGTAACTGGTGTGATGCAAGAGATCTAGAGGGTCAGACCTACGAGGTAGTGCAATCACACAAAGTAGTACACACTAAGCCCTAATGTAAGCCCTGCCTGTGTTTGCGTGTTCTCCCCATGTCAGTGTGGGTTTAGTCAGGGTAGTCTGGTTTCCTCCCACATTCCAAAGACATACGCTAGGTTAATTGGTTGCTCCATATTGCCCTAGTATGACTATGTCTGACTAGTATCGATTTAACCTTGCTCCTGTAGTGAATAGTCACTGATGCAAAGTTAAATAAATAAATTCCATATATTGATTTATTTAATATTTTTATTTATATTGATTTATTTTTAATATATATATATATATATATTTTTTATTATTATTATTTTTTTAACTATTTAAAATGTAAAAAAAAAGCTATTTAAAAAGCTGTGTGCACCTTGATTCATTCAGCCCCTCAGTGTTAAATTTTCTGTAATTACAAAGCGAGAAGGTATGTCAGAAGAGGGCAGGGAACTGAAAAGCCTGCTTAAACTGTAAGGGGCTAGAAACTGGCACATCACACTCTGTCGGCTGCATTTCAGAGACACTTTTTTTTTTTCCTCCCCTTGTTTGTCTGGTGTGCTGCGATGCAAAGACAGTTCTTCTGAATGACATTCTCCTGAGCTCTGGCCACATGACACATTGCTATAGCATCTTTGTAGCACATAACATTTTTGTTGCTCTTGTACAGTGGGGCAAAAAAGTATTTACTCAGCCACTGATTGTGCAAGTTCTCCTACTTAGAAAGATGAGAGAGGTCTGTAATTTTCAACTATGAGAGACAAAATGAGAAAAAAAAAATCCAGGAAATCACTTTGTAGGATTTTTAAAAAATTTAGTTGTAAATTATGGTGGAAAATAAGTATTTGGTCAATAAATTTGGTTCAGCTCAATACTTTGTAACATAACCTTTGTTGGCAATGACAGATCAGGTCAAACGTTTCCTGTAAGTCTTCACCAGGTTTGCCATTTTGGCCCATTCCTCCATGCAGATCTCCTCTAGAGCAGTGATGTTTTGGGCTGTTGCTGGGCAACACAGAGTTTCCACAAATTTTCTATGGGTTTGAGGTCTGGAGACTGGCTAGGCCACTCCAGGACCTTGAAATGCCAGATACGGAGCCACTCTTTCGTTGCCCGAGCGGTGTGTTCGGGATCATTGTCATGCTGGATCCAGCCACGTTCCATCTTCAATGCTCTGATGGAAGGAGGTTTTGGCTTAAAATCTCACGATACATGGCCCCGTTCATTCTTCCCTTAACACGGATCAGTTGTCCTGTCCCCTTTGCAGAAAAACAGCCCCAAAGCATGATGTTTCCACCCCCATGCTTCACAGTAGGTATGGTGTTCTTGGGATGCAACTTCGTTTTCTTCTTCCTCCAAACATGACGAGTTGAGTTTTTACCAAAAAGTTTTATTTTGGTTTAATCTGACCACATGATATTCTTCTAATCTTCCTCTGGATCATCCATATGCTCTCTGGCAAACTTCAGACAGACCTGGACATGTACTGGCTTAAGCAGGGGGACACACCTGGCACTGCAGGATCTGGGTCCCTCTCGGCGTAGTGTGTTACTGATGGTAGTCTTTGTGACTTTGGTCCCAGCTCTCTGCAGGTCATTCATCAGGTCCCTCCGTGTAGTTCTGGGATTTTTTCTCACCATTCTCATGATCATTTTGACCCCCCTTGCGTGGGGCCGCAGATCGAGGGAGATTATCAATGGTCTTGTATGTCTTACAGTTGCTCCCACAGTTGATTTATTCACACCAATCTGCTTGCCTATTTGTAGATTCACTCTTCCCAGCCTGGTGCAGGTCTACAATTTTCTTCCTGGTGTCCTTCAACAGCTCTTTGGTCTTGGCCGTGGTTGAGTTTGGAGTCTGACTGTTTGAGGCTGTGGACAGGTGTCTTTTATACAGATAACGAGTGGAGGACAGAAGAGCTTCCTAAAGAATAATTTACAGGTCTGTGAGAGCCAGAAATCTTGCTTGTTTGTGGGTGACCAAATACTTATTTTCCACTATGATTTACAATAAAATGCTATTTAAAATTAAATTTAAAAATGCTACAGTGTGATTTCCTGGATTTTTTTTCGCATTCGTCTCTCGTAGTTGAAGTGTACCTATGATGAAAATTACAGACTTCTTTCATCTTTCTAAGTAAGAGAACTTGCACAAACAGTGGCTGACTAAATACTTTTTGGCCCCACTTTACCTATCACACCTGTAAATAATTTACTTGACTGTGGCCATGATTTTTAGGAGAATAACGAATGATCAGTTCTGAGGTATGTTTATGACAAACAAAATTTGAATTGTTTGTATCTTGCCTGCTCATCAGCACTTAACTGCGGAAGAGCTTGCCCTTAGGAGGAATGAGATGAGGAAGAGGCAGCCAAAGGCTTGCAAACTTCCTAAACAACAAGGGTGACTTAATATTTTTTGTGACTCATTTGACCTAGTACAGACTAAATACACTAGTAGTGTCTAAGTAAATTTAATCTGTTTTTTTCCTGCTCTTGCAGCTCTTTTGATCCATTCCAGCTTATTCAGTGCAGGGATTTTGGAACAGAGACTCAGGTAGAAATTTTGAAATCACACTCTGTAATGTGTATATGTAAATGCATATTGTATAAGAGTTTATGAAACATTAGAATTCTTTTCTTTCTTCAGGAACCCTTTCGGGTTATGGTGTCTGCTGAAGCGCTGGTTGTCATGGATGTGGTATGTACAGGTTTTCTTTTGTGTGTGTTGGCCTGTAAACCGATTAAAAAGAAAGTGATAAGCCCAAAAACTTTGGTGTAGTGTTGTAATACTCAAGTCCGGTCTCAGTCTCGAGACCATAAGTGAGCATCTTGGTCTCGTCTTGGTCTAAACCTCACTGCCGAGATCAGCCGAGTCCAATATGTCTGCCTGAGGTGACAGTAATTAGAAACTGAACTCTCTCTTATTTTTTATTTTTTTTTCCCCGGTATTGAATATCAACAATTGATTGAAACAGAATAAGTCAGTTCTTTCTCTACACACCCAAATAAAATCTTCAGCAGGGAAAAACAAGTTACTGCTCTTCTCAGTCAGTATCAGTCAATGAACACGTTTTAATTTGAATAGTCTGATGTTAAGACTTCAAGTGCATTTTCACTCTCTCGCTTTACCATGTCTGCAAAATCCGGAATTATTATTATGATTATTGTTATTATTATGTTTTCACATTTAATAATTAAAAATAGATAGAATGGATATTGTTGCTGTATTTAGTTGACTGTATGTGGTGACTTCTGATTAAGTTGAGAAGAAGGGAAACTGAATCATCACTACCATTTGCGTCTAAAAGTTTCAATCCCTTAGTTTGACTAAGGCGATAATAATAATAATAATAATAATAATAATAATAATAATAATAATAATAATCTTAGGCTATATATAATTGAATGGTATACATAAAAAAAATGTGATGCACTATAATATTATTTATTAATTGAAATTATATTATATAATGTATAATGAATGTAAAGTGAATTAAAAACAAATGAATTTATAATGTAAAATGTATATTGTAATTTTCTTCTTTTTGATATAAAAAAAATTCTAATCTAGTCTCAGTCTCGTCTCGCTCTCGACTACTAAAAGTCTTGGTCTTGACCCGGACTTGGTCTTGCCTACAACAGTACTTTTGTGCGCTCATATAGAGCTTTATTTGTGGGGGTTCGGTCTCCAGAATGATCTTCATCTGTTTAATACAGTGCTCAGTTACATTGACATGTGACATATGTCAGTCACCAAATTTGTTTAGGACAAATAGTAATGTCACCGTTGGTAACGATGTAGGTCATTCTTGTCTTTGATGTCACTCTACTTCATCAGTACAGCTATGCACCGTTTAACATCCATCTGATCAGCGCACATTCGCTTTAACATCTGAGGTTATAAGAATTATAATAGGAAATACAACTCTGTCTTGTATACATATAATTCATGTCTGAATAATAGAAAATATGACTGATGCCTAGCAAAACCTGCTGACAGAAAAGAGAATGAGCCTTGAAGGCAGAAAACAACAACGTTCTTTTCGTTATAAGTGAATGTTTCAAATTTTATAAAAGATACAAAGATAAGAAATATTGTATTGTACTGTACTAAATGGTTTCCTATTGTGTTTTAAATAATGACATTGTTTAAATTAAAATACTATGTGCAAAGTATCTAAACTACTGTGTAACTATATTCTAATGTCCATTCAACATCCATTTCGATCAACGTCCTGTTTCAAAGAACATAATGTGGATGTTAAACAGCACATACCTGTTTTACAAAAGTGAGATGTTAAACTTTTATTTAGCTTGTCCAAGCATTACTAATGGTATAATCTTTAATTATCTGTGTCCCCATATGTGAAATATGTTGTTAGTTTCCATATTGTTGTGCTGCCATGTAGTGCTACTGTGTTCAGAAGATATTATAGCCAGAGTATTTATGTACTACATGTGGGTTAAACCACACTGACATTTATGCTGTCAGTGAGGTGGCATGGCTAACGCTTCACACTTGATCATTGACATTTGTTAATAAGGTCTGTGGTTCTGTTGGATGAAGTGTGCTACACTGTTCTTTAACTGCCATCAACACTGGCTATTTACAGCATAAATTAGAACGAACACAATATAAAGCAAAAAGCCCCAAAACTTTGGTGTAGTGTTGTAGTACTGAAGACCAGTCTCGAGACCTTAAACGAGGGGTCTTGGTCTCGTCTCGGTTTAGACCTCATCTGGTCTCTTGGTCCTCGTCTTGTCTTGGTCTTGGGCTAAGGTGGACTCTGAAATTGTTGAGACCAATGTGTCTGCCTGATTTAACGTTAATTAGATTTTTTTCTATTGTTATTGAATGTGAAGCCCCCTAATTAACTGAGTAGGGTCCATCCTTCTGCAATTAAAGTGTCATATGATCTCAATATAAATGAAACCTCTTCTGGAAGGTGTCAGAGTTTGAGAGCATACCTACACAAAGCGCAATATGGTGCAATCCAATCAGTGTTCACTACCACAGTGATGCATGGTAGTGACAGCAAGGTGGATGAAGTTAAGTCTAGGGCAATCCTGAAAGAAAAGCTGTTCCAGTCTGCAGTATCCCTGAGAGTAGAGCGGAGGTTCACCTACCAACAAGACTCATCTAAGCATACTGCCAAAGCTACAGAGGAGTTGGTCAAAAGCAAGAACCTTAGTGTATCAGAAGGGCCATGCCAAAGGCCAGACCTAAATCCAGCTGAGAATCTGTGACAAGATTTGAAAATAGGTCTTCAACCAATCTGACAGAACCCAAGCATTTTCTCCAGGGACAGTGGGCAGAAATGTAATGATCTAAACGTACAAAACTTGTACTAAAATTCTTGCAGTGTTATTTGCAGTAAAAGGTGGTGTGACCAGGTGTTGGTCCTGGGGGAAGGGAGTTGAATACTTGCAATACAATGAACAGATGATTTCTTTTTGTGTAATTAACCTTTGTGTCAAAATAAGAAACTTTCTCATTGAAATTGATGAGAAATATGTGTTTGTCAAATGGTAAACAACCCATTTACGTGCATTTTCATTTCAAGATGTAACGCTACAAAATGTTGAAACGTTCATATGGATGTGAATTCTTTTTTTTTTAGTGCTGCGAAACAATGAAAGTGTTTCATTGTGTTAAGTGTGACACTTTTATCTTGTTGATAAGGTTTTGTTTGCTTGTATTTGGTACTATAGAAATAGTTCTTTGTGAAGCACTACACAGCCATACAAGTTGACAATATAAACTTAAATATTGCATTTATTACTTTAATAATTAAATACACAGAAAAAAACACAATAGTGATATCCAGAGAGAGATCTTTTTGATGTAACCTATTCATTTCATTAGGTTCTTTTGTTAGAAACAGCATGTTTAAACTGTTGTCTCGTGCCAGGCATGTTGCCTTTACACTGGACCCCCCCATTACACACGTGTGTTCATGCGACCGAATCTGCTATCATGCAGTATGAATTAAATTCAGGCAGAAGATTGGCCAGAGCTCTCCAAGTCCATTCTCCTGATTTTGATATATAATGTAAGAGAAATAACTCCCTTCACAGGCTGATGAAAGTCATGTCTGTTGTTCCTGGGTTGTGATACAGCTTCCCTCTTTTTTTGTCAGCATTCCCATGTCTCTATGGGAGAGGTGATAGGACTCCTGGGTGGATCCTATGATGATGAGATCAAAATTTTGAAGGTAAGACCCATAATGGATTATAATGGAAATTCAGTGATATGATACAGATTTTTTTGTCTAGCCTGAAATTTTAAGGTAACAGAGATGTATAATAAATAATGTACATAGTGGTAGTAAGGATTAGCTGCTAATGTATGTAACGAATAATGCAAGTGTGTGTGTGTGTGTGTGTGTGTGTGTGTGTGTGTGTGTGTGTGTGTGTGTGTGTGTGTGTGTGTGTGTGTGTGTGTGTGTGTGTGTGTGTGTGTGTGTGTGTGTGTGTGAAGATCTGTGCAGCAGAACCGTGTAACAGCCTCAGTACTGGACTGCAGTGTGAAATGGACCCTGTCTCCCAGACTCAAGCATCTGAGCTGCTATCAGTCAAAGGTCATAGAGTAGTTGGCTGGTATCACTCCCATCCAGCTTTTGACCCAAACCCTTCACTCAGAGACATTGACACCCAGGCCAAATACCAGGTATGAGAGCTTGGCATTTTACTACGATAAAAATTGTAGTAAATTGCCCTTACGAGATACACACTACATGAAAAGTATGTGAACATCCAAACGCCACATCAATATCTGCTTGTTGACCATTTTATTTTAGGACCACAGGCATTCATATGGACTGTTCTGGCACTGTGGTGCTATGATAGCCGCTATATTGTAAAAACTTCATGGGTTTGGGTTGTATCGTAATTATTTCAACTAACATTGTCTATTGTAGCATCAGGATTGCCCCTGTTTGAACAAGGACAGCCCAAATAAAACCAAACTTCAGGCTCTACCAAACCTTTCAGGAGTTATTATGCATTTGCCCATCTTCTTGCATCTGCCAAACCCAAATTCAAACATCACACTGGGGATGTTTCACGACTCTGACCATTGGCATTGCACATGGTAATATGAGGCTTGTAGGAGGCTGCTTGTCCAATCCATGAAGCTCCTGACGAAGAGTTTTTGTGCTAATGTTGTCACGGTCCATTATATTTCTCACAAATCTTTTGCAGGTTGGATTTCAAAACTAATTTGTAGCCGCACACAGCAACCAAAATAAATTCTTTAATGATAAAAGCGTAGCAGAATAATAATATAAAAGAAAGGAAATAACAAAGCCCATTTAGGATAGTAGAATTTTTAAAACAGTCTTTAATATAATTCACTTCCCAACAAAATGTGAAAAGTTACAAAAAGTAAACATCACCATCATGTTCTAGGTGATCATGCATGAATATGGTTCTGAAGTCCAGCCAATATCACTAATTATGTCAAAAATGGATGTTATTCATTTGGATTCAGTCATGTCAAGTGGAACTGCAGTATTAGAAAAATATTTTCAAAGCAGTTAAAAGGATCAACTGTTTATAAAAGTTTTGCTGTGTTTGTGTTGCTGTTGTGCGCTGCGCAAATGTAAATGTGACTGGAACAGAATCAGTTATATGAGACTGATCACACTGAAAACCAGCCTGTCGTTGAATATTGAAAATATTGCTTGTGTTGTGTCCATTGTGTAAAATCCAAACCAGTCCCACATTTCTAATCATTAACTTTTTTAGTCAAACGAACTAGTATAGTATGTGTCCTGCTGGTTTAACTATGTTTCTTAGGGTGAACTCGAGCTGGAGTAGCGCCTGGTTGTAAAACACCTTGTGATGCCATGACACAATCTCTCTGTTAAGGCAGATTGTAATCATTCATAATCTAAAATGGCAGCCTTACAGTTGACAGGTGCAGCTTTAGCATGGCAGACATTTGACATTTAATAGTGCAGTCCCTACTCACTCATCCCTTAGTCTATATACTATAGTTTTTTTTTTTTTTTTGTATTCCCTATTTTTTGCTTTATTTCATCCTAGCCTATATATTATCCTATTCTAATTTTACGTAGTGTATTTTCTTTACATATATATATTTTTATTTTTATATTTAATATCCAGGCTGCCCAAGGACGTTGGGTCCCTATTGGAGTCTTGGTCATCCCAAGGTGTCTTCCCTGTAACGTTAGGGTAGTTTTTCCTTGCCACTGACGTCTCAGGCATGCTCAACTAGGGCTTTGAGCCAATGTATTTGTCAAACTGCTTTGAGATAATGCTGTGTTTTACATTTACAGCATTTAACAGACGCCCAGGGTGACTTACAATTGGTACAGTCTTACAATTGTGGGTCTTGCTCAAGGACCCAACAGTGGCAGCTTGGCAGATTGGGATTTGAGTGCAGTACCTTAACCGCTAGGCTACCACAGTCTCAAAAAAGCGCTGTATGAATAAGTTTGACTTGACTTGACTTTCAGTCCTGTGATGGATCATTTATACCAACCATTCTCCTGCCAGAGTTTGTGAAGTTTTCATGGGAGTATGCTTGAATTATGCACTTTAAGCTGTATGTGGGACAAAATGACTGCACCTCACAATTAGAGAGTTGTCCAAATACACGTGGGCACATAATACACATTATATTCCAAGATTAAATAAGTAGTAAAAGAGGTTTTTTTTTTTTTTTGGGTTATCCTGAGAAACAGAAAAGGAAAAAATGTCTGAAAATACAGTCGTTTGTAAAGATTACTTCCTGTGACATTTTCTTATGCTTAAATGTTAGATTATCCTCTTTTTTTCATCTCTGGTATCTGGTCTTCTATGTGTTGCAGAGTTATTTCTCTCGTGGAGGAGCTCCTTTTATAGGAATGATCGTGAGTCCATATAACCCCAGCAATTCCTCCCCTGTGTCCCAAAATACCTGTCTGCTGGTGCAGGAAGGAACGGGTCCTGCAGACACTCAGAGTACGTGCTATACTTCTTTTTAACTCGTTGATATGAATCTTTACATTCAAGCAACATGGTTGTATCGACTGTAAATAAGCAGTTGTTTCCTGTCATTTTGAGATCCATTGCAAGTTATGCAAAAGTATAACTTATCACTAGGGCTAAAGTTAAATCTTTAATAACACGACGTAATTATTTTAATTGCATTTTTGCTACTTGGCCAGTGTAGGACCTGTAGCTAGATTGAGTACAATTCATTGATAGATTTAATTAAACAATAGAATTTAGTTACTATATTTATTAGGGTTATTGCGTTATTCATAAATGTTATATTTTTGTGCGCATAAAACCTTTTCGCTACTTAGCAATGTGTCAGGAGATTGATACCGTTTTAGTGTGAAAAAGCTGTGCTGTTGTCACAAATATCAGCATGGTGAGAACACTTCTCAACCAATGAGACTGTAAGGTTAGGACTAACTGTTGTGTAATCGTTCATAAGTTGAGTTAGTTAACATAGTCTAATTCAAACTTTGCATACATGTAGCCAAATTACATGTTTAGTTGGTTTACATGATATATTGGCTCATCACAAAACTTGGACTAAATAAGTTGGCTTACTGACTGTTGTTTGTTAGTTTAACTGAAAATATAGTTAGCGCCTCACTGATGGGAACACTGAGTTAGTGACTTGTGTGAAATGATTCCACACACTTTTGGTAAATGAAAGACAACACTGACGAAAACATGAACATTTTCCTCTGGTTTAATTCTATTTTACTATAGTTAGTTGACAAAATATATTTAAGCTTATGTATTAATATCTGCAACGTATTTTACAGATGTTCAATTTATGAAAAAAAATCCTGATTGCAAGTGACCAGCATTGGCATTTTAGAGTTGTGTAGGATGTGTGAGTTGGTCTAATACAGTGTTTCCCAACCTCTTTGAGCCACAGCACATACTTCACATTAGGAAAATCACAAGGCACACCACCAAACAAAATTGTCACAAAAAGTTTTTTTAAATTGAAATTTTATTTATTGAAATGTAATTTACATCTAGTCTCAATTTACTTACTTGGTATGAAACCTAGGCCTGTTTAGTTTAGCTGATATTCTTACAGGAATTGAAGAAAGAGACACAAGAAAATCATCCTCAACAGCTCGAAGTCTCTTTCTTTTTTTCGTCTTTATAGCAGTCATGCTTGAAAAGCCAACCTCGAATAGATAGCAGAACTGAAATAGCTTTGTTTGCCCAAATGTGGAACTCATTTTCAGCAGACAGCCAAAAACTGTCCAAAGGTAGATCAGCAAAGCTCAGTTTTAGACCACGATTTTGTCTCAATTCAGTTATTTCTTCCTGCTTCTGCAAAGTCATGTCCTTTTCCACAACTGCAGTTGGAGCTGTATGTACTGACTATGACTTTTAATGGGGCAAAAAAGTATTTAGTCCAGCCACTGATTGTGCAAGTTCTTCTACTTAGAAAGATGAAGAAGTCTATAATTTCATCATAAGGTAACACTTCAAACTTGAGAGGACAAAATTAGGGGAAAAAAATCCAGAAATCGATTGTAGGATTTTTAAAGAATTACTTGTAAATCAATGGGTGAAAATATATTTGGGTCAATAACAAAAGTTTCAACTCAATACTTGTAACATAACCTTTGTTTGGCAATTACCGAGGTCAATGGTTTTCCCTGATTGTCTTCATTCACCAGGTTTTGCACACACTGTAGCTGGTATTGGCCCATTCCATTCCTCCTCGATGCCTATCTCCTCTAAGGCAGTGATGTTTGGGGGTCAACACGGACTTTCAAAAACTCCCTCCACAAATCTTCTATGGTTTCGGGTCTGAGACTGGGCGAGGCCACCCCGGACGTTGAAATGCTTTTTACGGAGCCACTCTTCGTTGCCCGAGTGTGTCTTTGGATCATTGTCATGCTGGCAATGATGGTCCCCTTTGCAGAAAACAGCCCCATAGCATGATGTTTCCACCCCCATACTTACGTAGGTTATGGTGTAACTCAGCATTGCTTCTCCCTCTTCCTCAATCACGACGAGTTGAGGTTTTTTTAACAAAAACTTCTATTTTAAGTTTTCATCTGACCACATTATATTCTCTCACTTCTCTCTCTTCTGGATCTCCATATGCTCTCTGGCAAACTTCAGACGGGCGGACCTTTAAACTGGCTTAAGCTTGGGGACACACCTGCCACTGCAGGATCTGAGTCCCCCTCTCAGTGTAGTGTGTTACTGCATGGTAATGCTTTGTTACTTGGTCCCGCTCTCTGCAGGTCATTCATCGGTTTCCTCCGTGTAGTTCTGGGATTTTTGTTCACCGTCTCTGATCATTTGACCCCACAGATGAATCTTGCGTGGGGCCCCAATCGAGGGAGATTACAATGGTCTTGTATGGCTGTTATTTTTTTTTTATTTTTTCTATTTGTTTTGTTTATATTTGTTTCTTTGTATTTGTGAAAAAGAAATTGGGGTATAAAAAAGGTCTATAATGATTTCTGCTTATCATGTTTTTTAACAAGTTGCGTATTACTTTGTCCCTCCAGGCCCTCCCCCCCCTCCGCACTATCGAACCCCGTCCTCCGCCACACCGCCCGCCCCGGCCGCGCACTACCCTGAATGCAATACGCAGCTCGACTTCTGAATCACTCACCCTCCCCCCCCCCCCCCCCGCCATTTTCTCTTACATACTATTACTCCCACAGTTGGATTTATTCACACAACCTGCTTGCCGTGTTGTAAGTGATTCACTCTTCCCCAAGCCTGGTGCATGTCTACTATTTTCTTCTGGTTCTCCCTTTGTCACTCTTGGTCTTGGCCATGGTTGAGTTTGGAGTCTGACTGTTTGGGCGGTGGACAGTTGTGTTTTAATACAGATAACGATGTCCAAACTGGTGCCATTTATACAGGTAACCGAGTTTTATGACATAAAGCTTCTTTAAAGAAAAGTTACATTTCTGTGTGGCCAGAAATCTTCCTGGTTTGTGGTGGGGTCACGCAAATACTTATTTTCTTATGATTGGCTGTGTATGTGGGTAGAGGATGCCAGTTCAGGGATCATCTCCTGGTTCTGCCAGACAGCATCTTTGCGGCTCAACTCCTCTGATTGGACTGGGGCCTGCTAACGCTGCAACCCTCTGTAATTTGTGTGCGTTCTTGCTTCAGGGCTTCCTTACAAGTTTGAGTACCAGGTCGCCAACAGAGACGCCTGACTGGACGGAGGGGATGAGAAGAAACAGAATTGGGGTGGTTTTTATATACAGGCAGTCTTATGGGTAGAGTTGCATTAATTTGGGTCAGTCTTTTTGTAACAAAATTTGCTTTTTTAAATGTATGTATATTATATCCCAAGGAATGCTGATTGTTTATACTCTGAGTATCTCTTCATTGGTTCCCCTTTTAGATGTGTATCCATGGAAAGGCTCTACCGCAGAGATTCCTCACTCACATGCCTGGAAAAGGTAATGACTTGCAGCAGGGTTATTCACTTAGATTCAGCCCATGAGTACATTTAAACTGACCCTTTGAACAGCCATGCACACTAGTAATCTCCAGTGGTGCTTGGATCGCTCCCCTTATGCCTTCAATTTGTAGAGGTCCTGTTTTGGTTAGCCTACATAATAGGCCTGTCAGTGTGCTTCAAAATTTTAATTAGGCTGTTCTGTCTGTTGTACACACATTCCAGCTGTGATTTAAACTCCGTTAAATGATTGCATTCTTCAGAGAAAACAAGGTGTTCGTAGTAAATTTGAGCAAATTGATTTGTGCTTTGCAGATGCTCATGTCACTGAGGAAGATTCTCACAGGGATACCTGACACAGAGACTTTTCTGGACCAAATTCAAGCTATGTTCATTACACATTTCATTGATAAACAAGAGGCAGCTCCTGGCTCTTCTTCATGTCTTCATGATCAGTTAGCACAGTCCCCTTTACACACATTTACCATTTCTGAACCAACAAACAGCAATGGATACATGGACTTTGAAGAGACATGCCCAGCTGGGGAGCTTCCCCTCACTGGTACTAACAGTCCTGATAAAAGCTTGAAGAATTCCAGCCCTGGCGACCAAGACATTCCCAGTAATGATGTAAATTCACTTCTTACACAGTGTCTTAGTACAAACAGTGTTTTACGCTCATGATAAACCTGTTAGCAGAGCTTTTTTTCAGAGTTTTTGTAGAGGTTAAGATGCATTTGTAATTAGATCACACTGCAGATTAGAATGTATAATTAAGATACTTGTAAAATTGTAGCTATTAAACACCCCATATACACGACATATGCAATTACAGATCCCTGGCACCACCTTCTGTGTATTTATAATTTATATTAGTTGCCTAGCTTTTTGCATTTTTGTCTTTTGACTAAAGAAATATAAAATGCCATTAAGGAATATAATAAAAAGGTTAATGTACTCTTAGCTCAAATGCCTTGGGTGGCCAAATTTGTTGATAACCATCATTTAGCATGATTTTATAATAAAGACATGATTTTGTAGCTAGTTTTGTTTATTGTCTTTTGATTGTGTTATGGAGAAAAATTTTAAAAGAGATGTTATGCAGCATTAACTAGACTATACTCGCCCAAGCACTGCAAGGGTTTCCCAGGAATGTCTCCACCATATTGCAGCAGTTCCTTGGCCTGCTTGGTCGGCAGATTTATTGCCAATCGAGCATTTATGGGACAAGCTGGGACGCCAGCTTTAGCATCCAAAGGATACCATACAAGACCTCCATTTCCAACCGCATCTCATCATGTATCCTGGCTAGAGGTGGTCCAACAGGGTACTAGAGCCTCCATTCAATTGTACAGTTTTCCAAAATAAACTTATCTTTTCGTTATAATATTGCAGTCACTTACATATATCAACATAAGATTCATACGTATAAGATTCATACGTAAGTTTCATTTGATTCCAACAACTCCTCCCTGGTGAGTTTTTTTTTTTAATTAATTAATTAATTAATTAAATTTTATAAATGCGTGTACATACATTTGTTTGGGACAGTGAACTTTTGCAGGGGGGCGCTACAAAAAATCTACAAAAGGGGTCACTGCAGTTTGAGAACCACTCGTCTAGGCAGTAAGTGTTGAACATTAGGTAATGAATGTTAGATGAGCTCGGCACTAGATGAAGAACAGTAGGTGATCTAGGCACTAGCCCTGTTAAAAACTCACAGACTGAGGTGGCACAGTGCTTAACCCTGAGCTTAATCTTCAGCCTGCTTAACCCCCATTGTTGATGTAGCTTGTTGTAGGATGACAGTCGTTTTTTGAGGCTTCAGTTTTGCAGATCTGATTAAATGAGCTGGAGCTTGATATGAAGTGACAGGACTAGCAGGTACAGCTGTTGCGTTTTCAACAGAAGGAGATGGATGTTAGCAGGGATGTGGCTTTACAGAAGTTACTGGAAGCAGCTGATCCAAAGCGCATGCCTTGATGTATCTGCTGCCCTAAGCCTGTCTCTTCTACCTCAACCATTGTTGACGCGCATAGCATGTATGCGTCACCCATCATTCCAGATCAGTCTTTTCTAGGTCCTAATTTTGACATTAGTTGCCATATTGCTTTAGTTAGTGTTGAGAGCATTTTCCAATTTGTGGCATTTCACTTAACTGGCCTTGTATACTTTGGACTCTTAATAAAATGGAGATTTATGGTCTTTAAGTGTGGACAGTGAGACAGCCAGTTCAGATTTTGCAAGATATTGGGGCAGCTCAGTCATTAATTCTGCCATTTTCAGACAGTTCTTACAGTGTATGTTTTAATTTGGGGAGTGGAGCTTGGAGTAATTTGTGTGCCTCTGCATAATGTGTATTTGCAGAGTGAAGAGTCTAGTTTTGTAAATATTGTTGTTCATTCACAGTTACCAGTCTGTGCTGTTTCTGTGAGTTTGAGAAATGACATAGCAGGTAGCAATGTATGCCCTTTACCTGAGGTTTTGACAAATGCCATTGCTATTAATGATAATTTTCTAGAGCAGTTGTACCCAGCTGTGTTCCTTGCTTGTGTGATGTGTATACGAAATAAATTACATTAAGTGGTCAATCTGCCTGGATCCTCCTTGTGTCCAGATGACCCAGTGTGTGAATCCTTGTTCCAGTCATGCATATTGAAATACTTCATTTGGGCAGTGATGTAGACAGACAACACTCGTTTCTGTTGCACATGCCATATGTATCAAGTTGAGGAGAAACCCAGAAAAGTTATTCTGCGTGCCACACTCCGATCGATTCCAATTTTACAAGAGCTCTTTGAATGCATTTTGGCTGATTGCATTGATTCTTTGCCTAGCACGGATTGTAACTCTTCCATCAGACACTCACAAACATGCTGCAGACTTATTACTTGCTGGTCAGGAAGGATTCGGATGAGGGAGTTCCCACTGCTGATTGCCATTAAGGATACTATGCTAGAGTCTGCTGGGTTCAGTCCATCAGGAATTGTGTTTGGGCATTCAGTTTGAGGGCCCCTTAAGGCATTGCAGAAACAGTGGCTGTCACCTGCTCAATGTTTTCAGGATCAGACAGTATCTGGTTATATTTTTTCACTGTGGGACAGACTGAATCTTGCTCATGATTTGTGTAGGCATGCTCTTTGTTCATCTCAGGAGGAGAAACAGCAGATGACATGAAAGCTGTTTCTCTGTCATTTTATCCCAGAAATGGAAAATTCTTCTCTCCAGATAGAAGCTCCAGTCTCTGGTCCCTACAGAGTGAATGAAAAACCTAGTTTGACTAATTATGCGCTTGCTACGCTGGACCAGAGGTGTAAAATCTTATCAGTATTGTTGAAGAAATATTATGCTTGATACGGCTATGGCTCCCTGGTCCCTTTTATGGCTTTTTTCTGCAGTTTTGTTTGTCCATAGTATTAGCACTTATACTGCAGTATACTCCCCTGAGTGTGATGACCACATCCATTAAATAAGCTGATCAGGATTGAAGCGCTCACCACGAAGCCTCCATACTTGAACCCGACTGTCACTGGATCCGAAACAGAACCTGGATTCGTTGCTAAAGACGATACGGTTCCAGTTTCTAGCAGTGCAGGTATCTTGCTCACAACACCACTGCAAATGAAGGCAACAATGGCTGGCTGACAATGGCAGGACACGTAATGCATGATGTGACAACAATTTTTTTTTCAGCTAAGCTCCTATGATTCAATCTTCTGGTGGTCTGTCTGGGCCGTCTGGAGCCTGTTCACCATGTGTGTATGTACTCATAGAACCGCTAATCCCAATACCCCCTAACAGCTAGATCAGAATGGCCTAAGTGGCAGGCAATTTGTCCGTACTGCTTCTCAGTCCAATGATGCCCCCTTCTCAAAGTCTATCAACTAGGCAAATGTCTTCGAATGCATCGTAGAGGCATGTCTAGCAGTCAATGATCCCTCACCAAAAAGTACACTACCCAAAAGTGACCTCTGAGAGCCTTTTTTTTTAGGGCAGCAGGGGAAGCACTTTTACATCCTCTTGTGGCAAGACCCATTGTCTAATCAGACAACACTTCTAATCATTTACATATCTACCTGTGTGTGTATACATGCATTTCAGGCCTGCAACACATCATAAAAAAGTTGGAAAAGTGAAGCATTTAGTATTTTGCATTTACAAAACTTAAAATACATTTTGGCATAGAGGATATCAAGTGATGAAGTCTTTCAGGTGTTTGTCCCATGATTCCTGCAAACACGTCTTTAACGTATGCAACAGAAGGGGGTTGACATTGTTACATTTTTTGTTTCAAAATTCTCCCACAAATTATGTGATGGGGGACAGGTTCAGTCCAGTAGTCATATCATCTTCATCCACAACAGCAAAGCCTTTAAAATGTTTGCAGCTGTGGTTTTGCAATTGTCTTTTGAGAAATGCTGCTCACTGAAAGTATAAATGACCTGGCCAAAGGCAACTAACACAACCAACATACGTTGACAGGAGCCTGTCTTTTGGAGTTGGTTGCTGATAACAGTCTGGATTACTCTATTTGTCTTTTGGTCCAAAGCACAGGACATTATTTTTTCACTCCAAAAGATGTGAAATACTGATTGGTCTGACCACAATCCACTTTCTAATGTGTGATGGCCCATCCCATATGTCTCCGAGGCCCAGAGAAGTCACATCAACTTCTGGACTGGTTAACAAAGTTTTGGTTTTTTGCACAGTAAAGATTTAAGTGCCATTTGTGAATTAACTCTTTATTGTGTTTCTTTGACACGGTTTCACCAAAGCAATCTCTTGCCATGTGTTGTATCACTTATTGATGGATTTCAGTTCTTGATGTCAGTGCCGTCGAGGTTGGATCACAGGTGTTCAGCTTAAGTTGAACCGTGTGCACTTTACACACTGAAATTCCTTTCCTCCAATCCTGACTTATGAATGAAGAAAATAGCCAAATCCCTTTCAGATATTTAAAAACTGGAACACTGTTTTTAACATTTCAATTCATTTTCTCATGCCATGTGTTGACAAACTGGAGAACCTCTGCCCCATTTTTTTGTGCCCTCAGCTTTATTGTTACTACTTTTGACCACCCCATATTCTTACAGTCACCTGTTGACATCGATTGTTTGAAATCACATTTTTATTATGTTTATTATTATTATTATTATTATTGATTATTTTTATTTTTTTTAACCTCATTTTAGCTTTAAATTGGGGGGGGGGGGGGCACTGGGCCCAACGATTTTTTTGGAATGTGTTTGCATACCTGAAATAAGGACTGGTATTAACAATATATTAACCGCGAAATTACATTGACCAGACAAAAACATGAATTATTGTGGTTTCCCAACTGGTCCTGCAATGAAATACAGTCAAAGAAATGTAATAAACACTGTTTGTTTTATTTTTGCTTTTGGCATACGTTCCCAGCTTCTTCTGATTTGGGTTTTGTAAAATGGCATTGGACTACAAATACCTCTGAGCCAAAATCTCGGTTGAAGATTAGGAAGAACATGTTTAGCAATGAGTACAAACAGTCCTGTAAATGTAGGCCCCTTTTATAACCTGTTTTTTCATCCAGCATCTACCTGATTTAGCATGCTCAGGCATGCCAAGCTTTTTCAGCAGCTACCCTGTGTGCTAATTAGGTAATCGTGGGAAATCACAGAACAGCTTTGGGACCTTTGATTTGAAGAAGAAAAAAAAAAACCCGAGGTTTATCTTCGAACAGAACGATAAGGTTTTTAATTGATTTTGTTTTATCAGAAGCCGAAATCCAAAAAATATACACCCAATGACCCAAAGGTGGGGCAGATTGGACTTTTTGTCTAGATAATAATTACATTACTCTACACTGTATTGTATAATATAATTTTACCTACAGTAGATTGTGTTATGGTAGAATACTGTCTGCTAATAACTTTTTTTCATTAAGTGATGAAGAGGACTACATCATGGCATAGATTCAACAACCAGGTACTATAAACATTCCTGAGATTTTGGTCTGACATGATCGCTTCACACCTTGCTGCAGATTTGTCTCCTGCACATCATGATGCACTATCTTGTTCCATTCCACCACCAACAGTGTCTGGTTGGATTGAAACTGATGACTGTGGAGCCATTTGAGTACACTGAAACTTCGCTGTCATGTTCATGAACCATTTTGAGATGAATTTGACTTTGTGACAATGGCCATGGTTCACTGTTATCATAAAGGGTGGAATGTTTTCAGCAACTATACTACCAGGTAGGCCGTGGCAGTAAGCAATGCTCAATTGGTATAAGGGTCCTAAAGTGTGCCATATATCCTCCACAACTATTACAAACACACTACCACCACCAGCCTGAACCATTGATACAAGACAGGATGGATCCATCTTTCCATGATGTTTAGTCAATTCTGACCTGCCATCTAAGAATTGTCATGTCAGAAATTGAGACCTTCAGACGAGGCCATGTTTTTACTGTCCAATTTTGGTAAGCCTTTTTGAATCGTAGCATCAGTTGCTTGTTCTTAGCTGACAGGAGTGCACACGGTGGGGTCTTCTGAATTCTGTAACCCATCGCTTCAATCAACCTTCGACAGTTGTGAGTGCAGAGATGCTCTACTGATACCTCAGTTGTAACGAGTTTATATATTGAGTTACTGTAACCTGTCTATCGCAGCTCGAACCAGTCTGGCCATTCTTTGCCTGAGGGCTCAACTGGCTAATTTTCTCGTCTTGTGACCTTTCTCTGTAAACCATACGAGATGGCATTTCTAACTTAACTTTCGAACGTGGGTTAAAGAAATGCTTTTTACTTTTTTATTACTTCCAAGTACATTTAGCCAGCATGTAATTTTATACTTCGTTGAGTCATACTTCAACCTTTAACGCGAGTATTGCCCTTACTTCAACTTTTTTAAAGTGAGTAAAATCAAGATGAATAGTACTGTTTTACTTTTAAAAAAAGAATTTTGCCTACTTCTGCTGTGTATGTTACAGAGGAAAAAATGTAACTGTGAATATCAGAGTAGACCCATGAAGTGGCTAACAAAACTCATAGCAAAAATGAAATAATACTCATGTCAGTTCACAGTCCATCAAGTGTACAGTTGTACTATGCATTGCACAGTAAACCATGAGCGGCTAAATTCACTATCAAAATTCATAGTAGACTGTGAATTTCTTGGTCAAACTGTGAAAGTTCACATTAAAACTGTCAGCATTAATTTTTACTATGAAATTCACAGTACATTTTTCCTGGGCAGCATTGCACGCATTTCATGACAGACCTGGCAGGCAAGCCAGTCTACCAGGATATGCTTGTTCGTTGGCATGTCTTGTTTGTGTTTTTGACATTTCCGGAAATTATAAGATAAAAGCAGATCTATACACTATCCTCAACAGATCGACAACAGCTTCAAACACAAGGTAGCACAGATAGAATCGACCGATAGATCGACATCTATTAATAACTATACGACACTGCAGGAATGTCGATAAGTTTCAGTGAAAACTATAGAACACGGCACATAAACTGCAGTCCTTTCGTTTTTATATTGGCATGTTGTAGGTACACTTTTCTTTCGCCCTGGCGGTACCTCTGTGCAGCGTTTGCCCAAGGAGGGATTGTTATTATGTAACACGGTGTTGCCAGACTTTACTAGTGCAGATCATCACGTCCCTTTTCTCAGTGTTTTCGGGTCAGTGTGAATGCTTTAATGTTTTCTCAGTAGCACCATTGCGTTTCGCTTTATGTAGTGTCATTGCTCGGAACACCACATTTGAAAATAGTCAGATATTTTAAAGTGGCGCGCATAACTGTCCCTATAAGATTACCGAAATGGTTTTTGTTTTTATTGCGTCTTTTTCAGATAAAAACGTTGTATTCGTCAAGCCTCACCGTACCGAATATCGCCGCCCCTGATTTCAGTTCACATGATCGTGGCCGGTGTTTTTACAGCGCCATGGTTCTCTCATTCTCGGATATCCTATACAGGACACCGTTTATGATTTACAGTTTTGTTCAACTGTTCGCAACGGCTTGTCGGAATAAAAGTGGGAGCCTCGGAATCGTACATGAACCCTGTTCAGAAGCTCCACACATCGGCTCGCCTCCATGCTATTCCTGCTCCTCTGCTACTGCGGGTCATCAAACCTCTGCAGAAACGCACAGCCTCATTATAGGAAGGTGAGACTCGTTACAAACCAAAGTTCTTCAGAAACGATTCCACATGCAAACATACTATAAATGACATAAGGTCCCTGTTTTTAGCGTCTTCTCCGAACTACTGAAAGGGTCCAAACGCTCAAATGGGCTTGCTTGCTTAATTAAACCTAGTTTGTTCATTGCCAAGTCACATTCAATAAAGCCCAAAAGAAAGGGTTTTTAATGCGTACGCAGTGTTAATGAATGCTGGTAAAACGTTCTTACCAGCAAGTGTTGTTAAAAAAACCTTACCAACATTCAATAACACTGCAGTACATTTCCTGTGCCTAACCCAAACCTCTTTCATATTCTCAACCTGCAACCGCATTAGGTACCCCTTGCTGGACCTCTTTCCTCAGAAATGCTTAATTATTTGCGGCAATAGATTCAACGAGGTGCTTACAAACATTCCTCAGCAGGTTTTTGGCCCGTATCTCATCATAACAGCCATCATGCACCTGCTGCAGATTTGTCAGCTGCACATCCACATGTGAATCACCCATTCCGCCACATCCCTAATGTGCCTATTGTACGGAGATTCGGTGACTGGTGGAAGGTACATTTGGTATCAGTGGAACTCATTATGTTCAATAAACCAGGTTGAAGGTGATTTGGAAGCCTTTGAAACATGGTGCATTATCCTGCTATACTATATCACCAGAAGATGGTACACTGTTGTCATAAAGGGATTGACATGGTCCAGAAACATATTCTGGTAGGCTGTGGTGCTTATGCATTGCTCAGTTGTAATTAAGGAGCCCATAGTGGGCCAGGAAATATCCCCCAAGCAATATATAACCTCCCCTTGTCCTGAACTGTTGATACAAGGCAGGATGGAATCATGCTTTCATGTTTTTAATGGAAGTTCTGGCCTAACCCTCTGAATGTTTTGCAGCATAAATCGAGACACATCAGACAGGCAAGGTTTATCCAATCTTCTGTTTGTTCTAAATGTGGTGGAGCCGTGTTAATTGTTTAGTTTCGCAAAAAAGCAAAAAAAAAAAGGTTGTTTTGTTCTTATCTGACAGGAGTGGCACCCGGGGAGGTCTTCCTTCTTCTTCTTGTAGCAGGGATCTGACTCATTTTTAACCACTGGTCATACTGGTGTGCTCTTTTCCTCAGTTGGTCCAAATGACTTCTGATTTTAGTCCGCACCCATTTTTTTTAGATTTGTCAATGACCATACATGTTGATAATAATATTCTTATGTGGTGCTGTATCTCAACCTGGCAGGGATTTACAATAATCTTTTTTTTACCCAAAGACTGGGTAAAGATGCCTCCTGAAACTTGGCCGTTTTTTTTTTTTGTCAAAGCATGGGTGAAGGAATGAATCCAACTTTGCTCATTACACATGTACAAGTACCTTTAAATCTATAAACAAAGTTAGATTTGAGGGAACGTTTGTAGCTGTTCTTATACCGAAAAAATTACAAATGGTTTAAAAACATAAAACATTGTTTAATTTGTACATTCATTTTTTGGGGGGGGGGGGGGGGCTTTTAGACCTAAATAGGGCAACGTACATTATTATGGGTGGGCCATTACCTCAGTGCTCATGTAGTTACATGAGAAAGGTTACATGAAAAAATAGTTTTTCTCAACCAAACATAAGGAATGGAAAATTCACAAATGTGTTTATAGTTATGCCGTTTTGGCAGAACGTCCACAGGGGCCGCTGTAAAGTCCAAAAAATTTTTCCCATATGAAATGAATGGGCCCAAAGTTTACGAATCATAAATCAGCATCAGTTTTTCGACCTACGGCCACGAATTTGGCAGGCCTTGTCCTGGGTGCAATCTGGGTGACATGTTTATTCCCCTGGGGCCCCTTGCACCCCGGCTTGGGCCACTGGGCCCCTGGGGGGGCAATGACTTGTAACTCCAGCAGTTTTTTGACCTATTGCAACTATTCCGGCAGGCTTGTCCCAGGTGCAATTTGAGGTGACATGTGAATGCCCATGGGGCCCCTCTGGACCCCGGCTGGGCAATGGGGCCCCTGGGGGGGGGGGGGGGACAATGACTAACTCGTCAGTTTTCGACCTATGGCCACGAAATTCGGCAAGCTTGGTCCTGGGTGCAATCTGAGGTGACATGTGATGCCCATGGGGCCCCTATGGACTACTGGTGGGCACTGGGGCCCATTGGGGGGGGCCAATGACTGTAACTCAGTCAGTTTTTGACCTACGGCCACGAAATTTGGCAGGCTTGGTTCCGGGTGCAGTCTGAGATGAAATGTGATGCCCATCAGGCCCCTGTAAACCCCAGCTGGGCACTGGGGCCCCTGGCGGGCCAGTGACCGTAACTCCACGATATTCGGCAGGCTTGGTTCCGGGTGCAATCTGAGGTGACGTGATTACCTTTGGGCCCATGAGGTACACTAAGGGTCGACCATTGCAGAGTGGCCATCACACTCGCATTTTCTTCAGGAAATGCACCTCTCTAGTTTATAATTGGTATTGATGATATACTTAGCTGTTTGATTTTAGCAGATTTTAGCACAATCTTAATGTTACCAGTGTGATCATATATATAAAGATGTTTACCACATTGGTAAGTTAATTATAAATCTGAGGCCAGGTATTATTGTTCTTAACTTAATTGTCAAAATCAAAAGCTTCAAAAGACAAAGATTGCTCCATTTTCTCTTCTGCTTCACCTTGTTTGCTGACAGGTTGAGGAAGCAGAGTGCTGCATGCACATACTGCCACCGTGTGGTACATCGACACAGACATAAACAGACACAAGTATCGCAATACTTTTCTAGCAACAAGGTGCTGCTTTTAACTGTAACTAGGATTAAAAACAAAAAAGGCTACTCTACTGTTACAAACAAAAAAGGCTACAGGCTACTCTGTTTTTGTTGCATTTTTTGCACTGTTTATGTATTGACCACTAATTAATTTTCATTAATGACCACTGGCGTTAAGTCAGTTGATCCAGAACTGGTAATTGCCACTGTGTCACAGCATAGTGCTTCTCATGTTTCTTCTCATAAACTTAAAACAAATTGGGACCCATTTGTCTGTTAAGCTTCTTTTGGAGTCAGTTTAATAAAAAATGTCAGCAGAAAGTAATGAATTGTGGCAAAGTCGCGAAATCAAGCAGTTTGAAGTCAACCTTTTCCACTTTTTTCTGTCCAACATGGTTACTGCTGTCCTCTGTAATTGGAGTGAAGCATGCGTGTGCGTGTGCAAGTGTGTAACTGTACATCTGTGCTTGTGTGTTGGGGCTGTCTTATACCAGACAGGTTGAGCATCACATGCATTCTCTATCCAGGAAAAGTGGTGTTATATGTACACACGTGGTAGTACACAAAGAAGTTGACTCCCTACTCACATAAGAGAGGCAATGCCCTGTTCAGTCTGTTCAGGTTCAGTCTGTATCAGCATTGAACAAAAAGTTGCTACTTTTTGTACCTAACAACTATTTGTGCAACGGTAGTTAAACTTGGGGCTGGACTGAAGCAGAAGACTTATCACACCCCTTTTCATGAGTGAAATGTTTTTCCTCTTTGTAGAAGTATCAGGAAGTGGTGGAAGGGCTTGCCACCCAATAAAAAGCAGCTCTTTCGGGAATGGACATGGCGGCGGCGATGGCATCTGACAGGTGCTGGCACAGGGCTGTTACTCTTAATCACACTTTTTGTCCTCACCCACCTGGAAGAGTGTCCTGTGACTGGCAGAACCAGGTTGCAGGTTTTGAACAAGGAGAACTTTTTGGAACTGTCCAAGTACGCTTCAGATGAGGTAGAACCCTTCATCAATTAAATTACATCAGTTGTTATGATGTATTATACTGCTATGGTAATAGAAAAAGATAAATAATATATTTCTATAATAAATTATAGAAAAGTGGCATTTTGCAGAGTAGATAAAGTACATACATTCTCCAGAGTATATTATCATGTGAGACACTTATGGCTGCATGAGGCTATAGGAAAGTCCGTTAATATTCAACCAAAATTTATAATTACAGTGTAATATGGGAAACTGTTATTAATTACAACCCCAAATCTGAAAATGTTGGGATGGTATGGAAAATGCAAATAAAAAAAAGTATGCAGTGTTTCTTACATTTACTTTAACTTTAATTTTATTGCAAAAAGTATGAACCCAAGATATTTCATGTGTTTTTCTGGTCAATGTCATTTCAGTTGTTAACTATCATCCATTCCTGGATTTCAAGCTTTTAACACATTCCAAAAAAAGTTGGGACAGGGGGATTTTGGTGTAGTAATGAGGTGAAATACTAAATAATGATGTGATTTGCAAACAGGTAATGTCAACAGGTGATCATAATCATGATTTGGTACAAAAGCTGTATGTTTCTGAGGAAAATATCTAGAAGAAATCTCCAGTTTGTCAACAAATGTGTGAGAAAATTATCGAAATCATTTAAAACAATGTACCTCAAAGAACGACTGGAAGGGAGTTGCATATTTCAATCCTACCTTTTTCTGATTTGACTTGTTTTGCGTTGTCTTGTTGAAAAATGCATGGATGTCCCTGTGAAAGATGTCGTCTTGAAGGCAGCTTATGTTGCTCTAAAATCTCAATGTTCTTTTCTGCGTTAATGCTGCCATCACAGATGTATAAGCTGTCTTTTTCATGGGTACTGATACAGCCCCTGACATGACAGAGCCTGGGGTTTGGACTTGTTGTTGTTAACAGTCCGGATGATCCTTATTCTATTTGGTCTGGAGCACACAGCCTGCATTTCTTCCAAAGAAGATCTGGAATACTGATTGGTCTGACCACAGTACACGTTTCCACTGTGTGATGGTCCATCCCAGATGCCTCCCAGCCCAGATAACTTGATGCCATTTCAGGACATGGTTAACATGAGGTCTATTTTTGTACAGTCAAGTTTTAAGTGGCATTTGTGAATCATGGGTGTTCAGTTTAGGCTTGTGCCCTTGTTCTTTACGCACTGAAATGCCTCCAGATTCTTTGACTTGTTTGATAGTATGCACTCTAGGATGAAACATATGTAAATGCCTTCCAGTCTTTCTTTGAGGAACGTTGTTTTTAAAGATTTTATTAATTTTGTCATGCATTTGTTGACAAACTGGAGATTCTCTTCTTGTTTTTGCTCCTCAAAGACTAAACCTTTCTTGGACACTGTTTCTGTGCCAAGTCATGATAATAATCACCTGTTGACATTACCTATTTGAAATAACATCATTATTTAGTTTTTTTACTTCATTACTAGACCTAACTTGCCCCTGTCCCAATTTTTTTGGAATATGTTGCAGGCCTGAAATTCAGGAATGGATATTTACAAATGAAATAAAGTTGACCAGGAAAAAAACATGACATATATCGGGTTCATACTGCCTGCAATTAAATATAAGTCAGAGTAACTGTGAAACACACTGCAGTTTTTTTTTTTTTATTTGCATTTCCCATTTCAATTTCTTCTGATTTGGGGTTGTAGGAATGTCAAGCATATGCAGTGACAGCAATAATAAAACAGAGGAAAGGATAAATTAATTAAATGGATTGGAGTTCAGAATTAGGTAACAAAACTCCCATCAACACTAAAAAACCAACACAATTATAGTGAGAAATTACATTAGATGATTTGGTCATGCACTCAGTATTGTGGAATCACAAATTGAAATGATTGGCTCAGGTTGACTCTATGGACCAATCCTGAGGTGTGAGTCATCTGAAGTTCCCTATAATCTCTGTACTCAGAATCCTGCATTTTATTATGATATCATCTTAATACTGCTAACTCCATTTAGTTGAATGAATCAAAATAACATCAGATGCTTTGTAAATCTGTAATGCTGAATTATCCTAAAGGCCTGAATTATCATACAGCTTGATTTTAAAGTGCCCTCAGAAGTGTTCTGATGAAATATACAGAACACTTCTGAGGGCACTTTAAAATCAAGCTGTATGACAATTCAGGTCTTAGCATAAGATAGATGTATATGTTTTGTAGTCAGAAGATCACTGTACGTTGCCTGTTGGAACTGAACTACAGAAAAAAGTGTTAACACCCATGATGTAAATGATGAATTGCATTCCTCCATGATTGATGACTGACATTGGGATACATCTCTCTTCTTTTTACTTCTAACCAGTGCATGGAGGAGTTTGGCAAATCTTTCGTCCCTGTTTCAGATCCTAGGCAAAAGCTGGTTGAGTGGATTGTAAATACCATGATCCAGAAAAACCAGGATATTGATGGAATGAAATCTGTCCCATGGACCATTCATGTGGTAGAGAGCCCCTCCAGCAATGCTTTTGTTCTGCCGGTGAGTTTTAGATTCCAAACAAGTTTTTGTGTTGCTTATTCCTCTTCAAGGAATCCTTTTCCTGTGCATTTTATTTGATCACCAGGGGATTTGGGAAATGTCAGTATTGCAAACAGAGAGCATCCTGTTTATGTATCCATGGTTTTTGTTATAAATTAAATGTGGTGTGTGTGCGCATTTGGCCATGTTGTGTACAGTAAAGATGGTTGGGACCATATGCAAACAGAAGGACTGGGAAAATTAAATCGTGTGGTGTGGGGGGGTGTGTGTGTGTGTGTGTGTGTGTGTGTGTGTGTGTGTGTGCGCGAGCGCAGAATGGAAAGATATTTGTGTTCACAGGAATGCTGGAGGTTGTAGCAGACATCCATCAGCTATCGTTTGTACTGGGGCATGAGATGTCCCATGCTCTGATTGGTCACGCAGTAAGTCCCCATTGTGCCGTTGACATATACATTTTTATTTTGTAGATTGCACATTTTTCCAAGTTTACTTTTAAGAGGGGAAAAATTGTTTACTTACTATATAGGATGTCAGGATGGCAATGCACAAACTTGATATTGCTGACTATTTTGTATAGTAGTACAGTGGGGCAAAAAAAGTATTTAGTCTTCTACTGATTGTGCAAGTTCTCCTACTTAGAAAGATGAGAGAGGTCTGTAATTTTCATCATAGCTACACTTCAACTATGAGAGAGTAAATGAGGGGGAAAAAAAACAGGAAATCAAATTGTAAGATTAGTCGTCCTGTCCCCTTTGCAGAAAAACAGCCCCAAAGCATGAAATTTTCACCCCCATGCTTCACAGTAGGTATGGTGCAACTCAGAATTCTTCTTCCACCGAACACGATGAGTTGAGTTTTTACCAAAAAGTTCTATTTTGGTTTCGTCTGACCATATGATATTCTCCCAATCCTCTTCTTGATCATCCATATGCTCTCTGGCAAATTTCAGACGGGCCTGGACATGTACTGGCTTAGGCAGGGGGACACGCCTGGCACTGCAGGATCTGAGTCCCTCTTAGCGTAGTGTTACTGATGGTAGCCGTTGTTACTTCTGGGATTTTCACTCACTGTTCTCATGATCATTTTGACCCCACGGGATGAGATCTTGCGTGGGGCCCCAGATCAAGGGAGATTATCAATGGCTTTGTATTTCTTACAATTGCTCCCACAGTTGATTTATTCACACCAACCTGCTTGCCTATTGTAGATTCACTCTTCTCAGCCTGGTGCAGGTCTTCAATTTCCTTCCTGGTGTCCTTGGACAGCTCTTTGGTCTTGGCCATGATTGAATTTGGAGTTTGACTGTTTGAGACTGTGGACAGGTGTCTTTTATACAGATAATGAGGTCAAACAGATGCCATTAATACAAATAATGAGTGGAGGACAGAAGAGCTTCTTAAAGAAGAATTTACAGGTCTGTGAGAGCCAGAAATCTTGCTTGTTTGTGGGTGACCAAATACTTATTTTCCACCATGATGTACAATTAAATTCATTAAAAATCCTACAATGTGATTTCCTGGATTATTTTTCTCATTTTGTCTATCGTACAGTGGGGCAAAAAGTATTTAATCAGCCACTGATTGTGCAAGTTCTCCTACTTAGAAAGATGAGAGAGGTCTGTAAATTTCATCGTTGGTACACTTCAACTATGAGAGACAAAATGAGAAAGAAAATCCAGGAAATCACACTGTAGGATTTTTAAAGAATTTCATTGTAAATCATGGTGGAAAATAAGTATTTAAACATTAAATGCTGTGATTGACAGTGGCATGGAAAATCTCCTTAAATGTGATGAGGAAAAAAACCTTGGGAGAACTACAACTCAAAAAGGAACCCAACCTCCTTGGGCAGCCTAGGTGTTATATGTAAGAATGAAATCACATAAGTGTTACATTTTTAAGAATAAATAGGTTAAATAGACAGAATCTAAATAGAATACATAAAATAAAGCAAACAACAAGAACAGCATAAATAAAATGGGAATGCAATGAAATAGAAAATATAGTTAATAAAATAGAGAATGAAATACAATAGGGAATATAAATGAGTCATTGGACATTATTTATTCCAGTGTAAATGCAGTCACTGAAGTTTCTTATGTCATCTAGCAGATAACAGTTTTGCTGACCTGGCATCCTCTGGTGTGCATCCTCTGATGTGGTCTAGGTAAAGGTATGGTAGCTAGAAAAAGTAAACGGAGAACAGTTTGAAGAGAAATCAGAATTTGTACTTAAGGATGTTAACAATGCATAGTCAATGAACGGAACACAGTTCTGCTAAGTGCGTGCAATTCTGACAGGACTCACTACACTGACTGTCCAAAAAAAAAGTCTCTGTGTGGAATAAGCAAATATTTACGAGCCTTTGATTGGATATTTACTGCAACGATTAATGTTTCAACTGCCAACAGTGTTTTTTTTTAAACCCTAACTGATACAACCCTAACTTAAACAACCATGGTGACAACCTGTATCCTGTGGTTGTGTAAAAGATGACATTGCATTATAGAAGGGCCAAATTATTGGCCTGCATCAAGTAATTGATTCCCTAAATGACTTGGGTTGGGTTAAGAATTGTCCAGCATTAACCATTATTAAAATAAATTTGGTAGGGAAAATAGAGAAAATGGAATAAAATCTGCCATTACCCTATTCCAGAGCAATGAGTACATCAGGGTAAGAATGGAATGTCATGAAGGGATGTACTCATCATGCATAGTCCTCAAAGTACAAGCCTCTGGAGGCAGTGTTATGATTTTATGTTGCTTCAATGGGTCAAGTCTGGGCTCAGCGGTGTCACATGACAAAATGAATTCAGCAGAGTACCTGAATGACCAGGTTAATCCAGGACAGCAATGCCAAGATTCATCAGGCTCACATTGTGTTCTAGGTGCATGAGGAATGATTATCACACATGAATTGGCCACCAAAGGGTCTTTAAACCCCAGTGAAAGATTTCGGGATGGTGAAGAAGACTGTTTAGCAGACGTGCTTGTTCCAGCTCGGTGGGTAGCACTGTCACCTTACAGTAAAAAAGGTTCTGGGTTCAATCCCAGGGTGGAGTGGCCTGGGTCATTTATGGGTGGAGTCTGCTTGTCCTCCTTGTGTCCACTTGGGTTTACTCTGGTTTCCTCCCACAGTCCAAATACATGCATTAGGTTAACTGATTACGCAAAATTGGCCCCAATCAATATATATGATTAGTTTTGATATAACCTTGAGTGTTGATGTAACCTTGTGTCTGTTGTTGAATTTCATTTGATGCTGAAGAGCAATGCTAAATAAAACTAAACAAACAAACAACATCTCCCCCTTTTTTCGGTACAACTTCAACTCTGGGATGTTGGTGGGTTTCCTCAAATGGAAACTACTTGCTTTGGGCCCTGCTACAACATTTCTCTTGGATTAAGGTTAGGGCTTGGCCATTTCAAAACTTTAACTTAATTGTTCTTTAACCATTTTTTGGTATAGCAACTCCAGTGCTTAGGGTCGTTATCTTGCTCCATGGCCTACGTTCTCTTGAATTTTGTTAATGGACAGGTCTGATCCAATCCAGCCATGCTTGGGTTTGTACTTTAAGCTTGTATACGGGTGCTTGGCAGTAAGAACTCAATCCCTTAAGCTTTCAGTGTACAGAAATAGTTTTCAACTTACTAGTGTGTGTTGCAGCAGAGTTACCATGATGTTTACTAGAGATGCATCTAGAGATTGCACTATTCTTGGCCGATTCCGATTTTTTTGATCGGCCGATTCCAATTGTCTTTCTGTCTAAGAATTATAAATTACATCATATAGAGACATTTTTGTTCAGCTTTACTTTCGATGGAAACTTCTTTCATTACTAAAGAAAGATGGTGTTGTTGCTGACTTGTGCCTGGCTCTGCACTCTCACTAGCTTTAGCTCTTTGCCTTTGTTAGTTTTGTCAAATTCCACATATTCAGTGGGGTGCGTGCTGCTTTAAAAACGTCTTGAAATTTGTTGTTCCAAACATTTTCTGAGATGTTCCTCCATTGCTTATTTCAGCCGTCAATGTGTTGCAAACAGCACACTCTGAAGAGCTTCCACGCTGAAGACATGGCTGTGTCCGAAATAGATGCCTACACCCTCCTTACTATCCCTACCCCTTCTTTAGTACTCACTATTTGGGGAGACTATTTCGTTGACTAAGTAGCACTCAAAACAACTCTGAAATCTGACACTTTTTCATCATTAACATATTTCAGCTGCAGTCTCATAAACAAACTATGAGAGGCTGAGCCATTTTTGGAGAACTTTATGCTACACACACGTATTGAATTCTGAAATAAAGTTAATAAAAGCACTGTGCTGTTCATGCGTGACTGTGTTTGTACCGTCATGTGCTGCACATGTTGAATGTGACCGGAACAGCAGTGGTTTTATGAGAATTAATGGCCGATCAATGGTCAAGGCCGATCACGCTGAAAACCAGCTGATTCCAGTCACCAGCCGATTGATCGGTGCATCTCTAGTTTTTACATTTGTGAGTTTGTGTGGCGTGCTGCTTTGTATTCAAATTGTTATTGCGCCAAGCTGTTTCTACTTCAATATTTATGTTGACTTGGGAGTCTCTGCCAGGGGGAAAAAAAATCCTCTTTTGTGTATTTTTTTTTTGTAAAATTGTATGTCTATGCAGATTGCAAAGCTTTGTTGCTTGAGTTCATGTACCTTTCAGAAATGATGGCTGAATTCAAGTATGTCTGTATACTATTAATCACAGTATGTGGCCAGTGTAAAAATGTGAAGTAGGCATTGCATTATGGTCAGTCTATCAGAAGCTTTTATAAAACTAATATAATATGCAGTTGTAATCTTGCTTTCTTGATTTTTTTTCTTGTACACTCAACTCACCTCCTTCTGAGCTTATTCTCTGCATAAACTTCTTTTATTTGTATGTGATTATAACAAGACTGTGTTCTGTCTCCTGGGCCCGAAATACATCGTCTTGTTGTTTCAGTTCTGATGTTCTACAGTTCTACTTTTCAACAATTCATGCAATAGTTGTATAGCCTTGCCAATTATATAGTGACTGTAGATCTCTGCCTTGCTTAAATGTTTACCTGTCTCTAGGCTGAGTGGTACCACTCAAAGAGAGTCAGTCTTCTGAATGTCATGTTTATCTTCTGAAACACGGTTAAGAATGATCAAGTGAAGTACATTTTCAGATGTGTCTTACTGCCAGGCTGCTTGGACTAAAATGGCAGTGTAATATTTGAGAGCGAGAGAGGCTCATAGACTTTCTGATAAGACAGGCTGCATGTATGGAATTGTTCTGATGACTCCTGCAGGTAATAAAACGTTCCATCTGCATTGCGGTGCATTTTGCTAATGCTGAGTCAAGGCTCTCTGATAGTGCTCACTCTTACATGCTGTGATTTGCATAACTGGGTTTTAGTTCTGTCAAGTGATCTGTGATTGTGTTTGATAAGTTTTTCCCATAACTGGTTGGTCATAAATGAGTGATGAGCAGAAATAAACAATGCACTTGTATATGTGCTTTCTGTCTGTCTTTCTTAGGCTGAGCAGGCCAGCCTGTCTCATGTGGTGGATTTGATATCCATGATCTTCTTGACGATGATTTGGGCCATTTGTCCTCGAGATAGTCTCGCTCTTTTGGGCCAGTGGGTACAAGGCAAACTAGTCCAGGTGAGAACTCCTTGTGAAAAAGAGATTTTGTTTAAATGCATATCTGATCTAATAACTTGGTGTTAACGGTCATTGTTTCAAACACTGTAAAATCTTATGCCTGGTTAATGTTTTGCTAGAAGTGCTGTAGAGAGGTGTTTAGAGGAAATGGATTTCTGAAAGCCTGGTTTATCAGAACAGAAGGAGATACTTAGGATTTTCTGTGGGAGGCTTTAGTTACCAGCAGGCAACAAACTATGTGCAGATAGAAGTTTCAGCACAGCCAAGCTGCCAATATAAGGTCCTTAACCCTCAGTTCTATATGGATTATACATTGTAAGACTGTATCAGTTAGAAGTAGTTCTAGATAAAGGCATCTCATAAATTCTGTAAATGGAAGGTTTTGCTTCATTAGAATAAAGCATCCTGCTTAACCCATGAACTAGCACCCCAGACCCTTATTTATCCGCAACAAATCAGTACAAGTAGGTTTATGCATTCAGACTGGTGATGCTACCTGGTAGCATCCACCAAACTCAGATTTCTCCATCAGATTGATAAATGAGAGTTCACTTTCTAGATGATAGAGTCCACTCGCAGCCTGGCATTGCAGTCTTAGACTTATGCATAACTGCTTGGCAATGGCAACTCCATTCATAAGGATCCTCATAAGCAGTTATTGTGCTGATGTGTGCACAACTGACAGACAATTTATATAGATGTGAACTTGTGTGGCATATCACTTTTTAGGTTTTATTACTCCTAGACACTTTCACTTCATAGTAAAGCTAGATGTATGTATATAGTGCATTTTGCAATAGAGCATTATCCAAAGCAGGATAATGCTGTTGAAAGCAACAGGATGAGGATGCATAGTATTACTCTGTATATAGCAACACAGTACTTTTAAAAAATGAAGCACATGATATAAGAACATGATATTTGTCTTTGTATACTATATGTTTGTATACAGTAGTTTTCTAATATTTAAGGTGTGTTCTTTAAAGAGAAAAATCATCCACTGTGTACAATGTTGGAAACAATTCTTGATAGAGAGCAAATACTTTTTGACGCGTATAGGTAGCATACTGATATTGTTTGTGTTTTATTTATTTATTTATATTTTAGTTGATGTTTGACCAGCCCTTCAGTAGGAAGCTGGAAGCAGAAGCTGATGAGGTTGGACTGCAGCTAGCTGCCAAGGTACTTCAGCATCAGCACCCACTAATGCAGGATGTACACACACACACACACACACACACACACACACACACACACACACACACACACACACACAGAGGGACGTTTGCCTCACTATTTTTATCACTGATTACTGTAGCTAATTAATCCTACACCTCCACATAACCCTAACCTCAGTAATCAAAAGGAACACATTTGGCTCTTAGTGTTTGGAATAAAAATGTCATTTTCGGAATAAAAATGTTCAGAAAAGTCAGGACATGGATTTGTCCTGACATTTCACCAAAGTGTAAATTTGTCCTGACATTGTATGTGGAGTTTCTGGCTCCTGACATTTCTCTCACACATTCACACACACAGTCACATGCATACCTGGTATACATATGTTTTGGGGACTTTCCATAGACATAATAATTAATTATTACTACACCTACCCCTAACCTTAACCTCAGTATCCTAATGCAAACATTTTGACTCTTGGTTTTTTGAAAGAGCGTTACAGTTTCTGTAAAAAAGCAGTTTTCTTCATGGGGACCTGGCAACTGTCCCCACAAGGCAACAATGTCAGCCCTTTCTTTCCTTGTGGGGTCATTTGGTCCCCACAATGTAATTTAAATCTAGCCCAGACACACACCCACCCATCTTTGGTGGATTAGCAAAATGCCTCAGTTTAAATCATCATTGTTGTGTTAAAAAAGAATGTAGCTTATCAAGCAGTGAGATGATTTAAATTTGTTTCTATGTAAATCAGATTGTAAAAGACTGATGACCAGCTGAAACTCTCATACTGGTTTGATAAAAAATAGCTCCAGGGTTTTAAAAATTTGTTTTTGGTGTTCCCAAAACACTTCAGATGAACCATAAAGTAGACTTTATATTAATTATGAATGTTCATTCGTTCACTTTCTTATCCACTTAAAATGAATGCATCATAGACACTACTTGGTGTGCAAATTACAATGGTTCATCGGGTTCCTTTTATCTTGTACAGTGTAACCTAATTATCCCGTTATCTCGCCAACCTCATTTCTCGCCCGCCTTTTTCCATGCATTTTACCTCACCAGCGATGAAATTCTGCCCTGCTACGGGGCGGGGTTCAAGAAACAAATTTGAGATGATTTGAGCTTTGTGAGATGGTTATCCTGCTCGCAGGAGCCATCAGAATCCATCCCCGTGGTCATAAAGGGATGGAGATAGTCAGCAACAATACAGGGAGACTGTGGTGTTTAAACGATGCTCAATTGGTATTAATTGGTATCAGCTGGTATTAATTATGGTGTTACACGGAGATATGGGGCATGATGCACCAAGAAATGAGCAGCATATCCTTCATGTCCTGTATGTTGCAAGGTGGGGCCACCATGAATCAGTCTTGGAAAGTCCTACAGAATCTCAATCAGATTAAGATCTGGAGAATCTGGAGGCCATGTTAACACCTTGAACTCTTTTGATGTTCCTCAAACCCTTCCTGAACATCCCTGTCAGTGGTTTTAATGTTATGACTGATCAGTTTATATGTAATTTGTAATATGTCATAAATTTAATGGTGAGTAACTTTAGTGTGAAAGCTGTAACTGATACAAAGCCAGAAAAGGACTGGTAATGGTAACCCAGTAATTGTCCCTTTTCCTGTTGCTACAGCCCACCTTTAGTATTTCTCATAAAGCCATTCCCACAGCCTGCATTAGATGGCAGTGTTCACACATGTATCTCTGTGATGGTAGAGCAGTGCCTTTTGGAGTATTTGGTTTGCCAGCCACAGCTGTGTCCTCGTAAATATCTCTCAAACAGTCCTCCTTTAGGAAGAAGGGCAGAGAGTGTGGTGAAAATGTGTGGGATGACTGGCTGAAGAGAGAAGCACATTTACAAGTCTGGTCTCTGATTTACCAAGGAGGTGTGTGTGTGTAAAACCATGTTTAAACCCCTAAGGCTACGGGCTCCTCTTCAACAATCCAGTGTGATTTTTTATTTATTTATTTTTTTGATACAGCCATTCATACAGATATTTTAGAAATAATATTCCCCTCCCAACCTGTCTTGTGTCAATTATTTATGGTGCTGGAGGTGGTGGAGTGGGAAATGTATTCATGGCACACCTCCGAATACCAGTTGATTTCCAGATTTGTTTGGATGCCACAGGCTGTAAGAGTAATGTTGCTAACCATTGCATCTATTATATCCATCTTCTGAAGGCTTCTTAAAGCATGATCATGTGACTTCTCACAAAGCACAAGTAATTTCAAGCTGTTTTCATTAAAGAGATGTGTTCAGTGTACTTCAGTGTCCTCCCCTCTCATCACACCTGAATAAAGCATGTTAGGGATGTGGAGAAGGAGATGTTTCCAGCATGCTGTTGAATCCATGCCACAAATAACTCGGGCTGCTGTGATTGAAATTGTTGTCCCTATTAGAATGGAATTCATTCATTCAGTTTTAGATGGCACTGTCGCCTCACAGCAAGAAGGTCCTGGGTTCGATCCAAGGGTGGTGCGGTCTCGGTCCTTTCTATGTGGAGTCTATATGCCCTCCCTGTGTCTGCGTGGGTTTATTCCGGGTACTCTGGTTTCCTCCCACAGTCAAAAGACATGTATTAGGTTAACTGATTACACGAAATTGGCCCAACCTGTATATATATACACACACACACAGTGGGGCAAAAAAAGTATTTAGTCAGTACTGATTGTGCAAGTTCTCCTCCTTCTTAGAAAGATGAGAGAGGTCTGTAGTTTTTTCATCACAGGTACACTTCAACTGAGAGAGACAAAATGAGAAAAAAAAAATCCAGGAAATCACATTGTAGGATTTTTTAAAAATGTAATTGTAAATTATGGTGGAAAATAGTTTTTGGTCAGTAACAAAAGTTCAACTCAATACTTTGTAACATAACCTTTGTTGGCAATGACAGATGTCAAACGTTTCCTGCAAGTCTTCAGGAGGTTTGCACACACTGTAGCTGGTACTTTGGCTCATTCCTCCATCCAGATCTCTCTAGAGCAGTGATGTTTTGGGGCTGTTGCTGGGCAACACGGACTTTCAACTCCCTCCACTAATTTTTTCTATGGGGTTGAGGTCTGGAGACTTGCTAGGGCACTCCGGGACCTTGAAATGCTTTTTACAGAACCACTCCTTTGTTGCCTGAGTGGTGTGTTTTTGATCATTTTCATGCTGGAAGACCCAGCCACACGTTCCATCTTCAATGCTCTCACTGATGGAATTAGGTTTTTGGCTTAAAATCTCACGATACGTGGCCCCATTCATTCTTCCCTTAACACGGATCAGTCGTCCTGTCCCGTTTGCAGAAAAAAACAGCCCCAAAGCATGATGTTTCCACCCCCATGCTTCACAGTAGGTATGGTGTTCTTGGGCTGCAATTCCGCATCTTCTTCCTCCAAACATGATGATTGAGTTTTTACCCCAAAAGTTCTATTTTGGTTTCATCTGACCACATGATGTTCTCCCAATCCTCTTCTGGATCATCCCATATGCTCTCTGACAAACTTTCAGACAGCCTGGACATGTACTGGCTTAAGCAGGGGGGCACGCCTGACACTGCAGGATCTGAGTCCCTCTCGGCATAGTGTTACTGATGGTAGCCTTTGTTATTTCGGTCCAGCTCTCTGCAGGTCATTCATCAGGTCCCTCTCTGTAGTTTCTGGGATTTTTTTCTCACCGTTCTTATGATCATTTTGACCCACGGGATGAGATCTTTGCGTGGAGCCCCAGAATGAGGGAGATTATCAATGGTGGGACTGTGGTAGCCTTGGGTAAGGTACTGGACTATGGACAGAAGGTCCAGGGTTCAAATCCCACCTCTGCCAAGCTGCTACTGTTTGGGTCCTTGAGCAAGGCCCTTAACCCACAATTGCTTGGATTGTAAGACTGTACCAATTGTAAGTCGCTCTGGATAAGGGTGTCTGCTAAATGCTGTAAATGTAAATGTCTTGGTATTTCTTCCATTTTCTTACAATTGCTCCCACAGTTAATTTACTCACACCAACCTGCTTGCCTATTTAGTAGATTCACTCTTCTCAGCCTGGTGCAGGTCTACAATTTTGTTCATGGTGTCCTTCGACAGCTCTTTGGTCTTGGCCATGGTTGAGTTGGAGTCTGGCTGTTTGAGGCTGTGGACAGGTGTCTTTTATACAGATAATGAGGTCAAACAGGTGCCATTAATACAGGATCGAGTGGAGGACAGAAGAGCTTCTTAAAGAAGTAGTTACATGTCTGTGAGAGCCATAAATCTTGCTTGGCTGTGGGTGACCAAATACTTATTTTCCACCATGATTTACAATTAAATTTTTAAAAAATCCTACAATGTGATTTCCTGGAATTTATTTTCTCATTTTGTCCCTCATAATTGAAGTGTACCTATGATGAAAATTACAGACGTGTCTCATCTTTTTAAGTAGGAGAACTTGCACAATCAGTGGCTCCCTAAATACTTTTTTTCCCCACTGTGTGTGTGTGTGTGTGCGTGTATGTGTGTGTGTGCGTGTATGTGTGTGTGTGTGTGTGTGTGTGTGTGTATATATATATATATATATATATATACACACACAACTTGTGTGTTGCTGAAATGGCTATTGATATTGAAAGCGATCTTAAATAAACCAAACAAACAAACATCATCAAAGTAATAGAAGGAGCTAATAAAGGGTGAACCACCCTTCGCTTTTGAATCAAATTCCAAGAATCCTTATGGATTGCAGCCTATAACGTTTGAGTTGGGGTGTTGGGTCATACTTCATGTAGTACTCTTTATTAACGTTTTTGGGAGACTTAATGAGATGGATATCTCTTTCACTTAATGCACTTCAAAGCTGCCCAGTGTTAATGATGTTTAAATCTACGTTTTATGTTATGCAGCTTGGTGCACTGACCTTTAATACAAACTACTTTTTAATGGCAGCACTGCTTTGAATTTTATGACTGATAAATTTTCAAGTTCTCTTTTACTGATACACCTGCAGTTTGGGCAAGCATTATTTGATCTCTTTGAAGCTGCATTATTGAAGCCGCATGTTACTTTAAAACCTACTAAAATTCACCTGTGCATATGTTTGTAATTGTGATTTGGTCATAATTTAAGTTTAAGTTGTCATAATAATGTACAGTGGTGCCTCAGTTCTCGACCACCTCGGAACTCGTTGAACTCGGTTCTCGATCCATTTTGACTAGAAAAATTTGTCTAAATGCTTCCATTTAGCATTTTTCTCTAATTTAATAGTATGTTTTTCATTACAAATCATATAATCAATATAACAGCTTGAGTGACTCTGACTGTGATGGGCTGTCCTCCCCAGTCACCTGACTTAAACCGCACCAAGCATTTATGGGGCACTTGTAGACAAAGAAAGCCAAATGTTCAATAACATCGCAAGATGCTCTTTGGCATATTGTAAAGTCGTGCTGGAATAACCTGTATCATCAGATGTTGCACAAACCTGTGGAATCCATACTAGCCTGATTACAGCAAAATGGGGACATAACATTGCTGTATTATTTTCTGCAGCTCTTGTGCTTAAAAGTGAGTTGAGTACAGTAGTTTTTGCTGACCTGGGTTTGAACCCTAGGCTTGCAACATGAAGGTCAGATGGTCTATTTGTGGCATTGCAATGGACCGATGCGTTGTCCAGGGCGTACCTCACCCTGTGCCCACCTGTAACCTAAAATGGGATGCTTTGCTTTGCATTGAGCTGTTTTATCAGATATCCATGAGACTGAGCTGAAAATTTTGAAAACATTTCCTTTATCTCTCACTGTTTTTTCTTTAGGCATGTGCAGATGTGAGAGCTAGCTCAGTGTTTTGGATGCAGATGGAGTTAGCTGAGAAATTGAGTGGAGAGGACACCAGCCCTGAGTGGCTATCCACCCATCCTTCCCACCGTAATCGCTCCACCCATCTAGACCGCCTCATTCCAGAGGTAATGTGCCCACACAGTTCCCCCAGTTTATCCTATTGGTGGTGTGCACACAAGACCCTGGTAAAATTCATTATCGTTCTCTCAACATAAATTGCTTCTCCAAAAACTACATTATCACAGCTATTACCTGATGATTCCTCACAGTGTATTTGTATTGAAGTAACAAAGTAGGTCTGCTTTGAAACATAAGTCATAGTAGTTTGCAGTGTGTTTACCTTCAAAGAAAACTCTTTAGTGGAGCTTTTTCTAAGTTGTCATTAAATGTGCTGTATAAATAAACCATATTGTACAACAGTTGTAAACCATATCGGATTCCTTTCTGCGAGCTAAATAACAATCCTGTAAGAAATCTGCTTGTCAAATGTTTACTTCTTCAGTACCTTACTGTGCTATGCATCTGAGCAATGTCAGATTTTGTCAAGATGAAGTTATGTTTCGAAGGATAAAAAGAAAACACAAATGCAGTGTAACAGAGATATGTCTATCTCATGTTAAACCTCACCGTACAAATAGGAGCAGACAGAAGTGTGGTGACTTTCCAGGCCTCTCTTATATTTTTGGTCTGGACCCATTAAATGCTGTCTGGAGACTACCTTGTTGCTCTGCAAACACTGTTCAAATAATACCATACACAGACACACCACATACATACACACATGGCCATGATAATTTAGCTAAAATTAATCACTGTTGAATTTGCACAGGGCTTGAAAGGAACGCATGCTAAGAGTGGATGTTGTTCTGTACAGCTGTATTTCGACAATGAAAGGTAATTCTAAATGCTGAAATAGGCACCGCTAACTGGCTTGACTGGGAACACAATGAAATGAAATCAGGTTACAGGTATTTGACAGAATATGCAAGAGAAGGCATAGCCAAATCGCTCAATTTATAATTCTCAGGGTTTTTTTTGTTTTAGTAACCCAAGTGAAGTGTTATCAATGTTCAATTTATAAATTCATTTCTAAATGTAATGCTGTTCCACTAACACCTTCTATTGTGCTGTTGATGAATAGCTGAATGCATGTTTCTGTATGTAGATGAAGGATTCATTGTGACATACAGGCTAAGAGAAAGCTGTTGAGTGAGCCGAGTGTGGAGGACACTCATTTACAGGAGCATGCACAGCTCTCCCCTGTCACACACCACTGACTCCACAAAATGGCTCTTTAATATATAATGCAAATTGGCGGAGGTGGCTGGGAAACGTGCCGCACACAAGGGCTTGTTTAACCTTCAGCGTGAACCTGTAGCGAAAAGTGAAAGAGTCATGCCTGCATTCTGTTAATGAGGTGCTTCAAACACAGGGGGACAGATGGTCAAGGAGCTAATTGTCCACCGCACTTAGTGTGCGCGTGTTTGTGTGTGTGTGTTTGTTTGTTTGTTCATCCTTTAGCAGTCTCAGAGTACCTCTAACACTCCTTTGGGATGTAGTTCCTGTAGAAGCTCTCCTACTTAATCTCTAGCCAGTTGCTTTACTGTTGCTTGTTACATGGTTGCATTTCCAAGTTTTCTATGTTGGTAAAAATAAGTCTTACGAATCTATGAAAATTGTTGTGTGTGTTCTAATGATTTTCTTAGAAGAAAGTTCAGATATGGAGTAGTTTGTTTCAACATTGTTTCACATAAAAATGACAAAGAAGTGGTGGGTTTTCTTACTAAAGTGACCTTTAAGGATCTGATTTGCAATGCTAAGTTCCTATGCTGAGTAAATGCAGATGCTCTAAGAATTTTGCTCTAAATTTGCGTCATAGGAAATTCTAAAGATACAAATTTACCGTGACTTGTAATGAATTTGTATGACAAAAAGAACAAAATGTCACCTGTAGCTCCTAATATGTTCGCTGATTGGCGGCTGCTTATCACAGGTACTAATGTAGGTTCAGTTCAGCTCAGCTCAGTAAGCATCTGCTTCACATGTTCACTGGCATTTACTATCTGCATGTAGACAGGACTCTGTCAGCAGTCTGCCTGCCAGTACATCAGTCATCAGTAGGAAAGGTGGTGGTGTTTCTAAAGTTTGACAGAAAACCCTTTTAATTGCATTTTATACGAAGAAGCATTGTGTAGTACATCACTGAAAGTAGACAATGTACAAAACCTATACAATTTCCTTCAAACCAAAGGACATTTTTAGTTGAGTTCTTGTGTTGCAGCATTGCTATCAGTGTCATTTTTGATAATGTGGGCAAGACTGAATGGTTGTGTTTTTGTGTATTTAATATAATTGCCTGCTACTCTTGAATGAAAAAGTTGCAATTAAATAGTTTTTATTACAGCATTGTAACACTCACTGTTCACTTTATTAGGTACAACTCCTTGTATTTACATTCCTTGTCTATTTTATCAGTTACACTTACCATATAGAAGCACTTTGTAGTTCTGCAATTACAGATTGTAGTCCATCTGTTTCAATACATACTTTGTTAGGCTCTTTTACTCTCTTTTTTTAATGGTCAGGAGTCCGGACCCTCACCACACATCAGGTACTATTGGGTGGTGGAACATTCTCAGCATTACAGTGACATGGTGGTGGTGTTAGGTGTGGTGTGATGGTACGAGTGGATCAGACACAGCAGTGCTGCTGGAGTTTTTAAACTCCTCATTGTCACTTGAAAATAGTCCACCAACCAAAAATGTCTAGCCACCACTATTATGATGATTGATGAGCTACTGTCTCTGACTTTACATCTATAAGGTGGAGCAATATGTTAGATGTGTCTAATAGAGTGCACAGTGAGTGAACGCAGTGCTTAAAACCTCCAGCAGCACTGCTACATCTGATCCACTCATAACAGCACAGCACAACACACACTAACACACAACCACCACATCAGTGTCACTGCAATGATCCACCACCCAAGTAGCACCTGATCTGTGCTGGTCCTGACCATTAGAGAACAGAGTAAAGGGGACGGACAAAGTATGTAGAGAAACAGATGGACTACAGTCTGTAATTCTAGAGTTATGCAAAGGGCATCTGTATGGTAAGTGGAACTAATCAAATGGACAGTGAGAGTAGAAACAAGGAGGTGTACCCAATAACATGATCAGTGAGTGTATTTAGAATAATTGAATAGACGTACTGGATTATTATAAAAATATTAATAAGAAATTTCCCCCCCAAGTGTTTTGTTTAGCTACTGCCTTGGCCCCTAAGCAAATTGTGAATTTAGTAATGCAGCCCCCTTCAGAGAAAGTAGTTTACCACCCCACTCTAGACCCTTGCAGAGGTAAAACCCACAACATTACTAGATTGCTTTGACCAGTTACTTTAGGTTCATTTATATATTTTTTATGCAGCATTTAGCAGATGCCTTTATCCATCAACGTACAATTGAGTGTGGCATTTTTGAAGGTTAACAGTTCCTCAAGCGCCCCAAACTGGCTGCTTATTGGAGCCAGGGCCTGAATTCACAACCTTTTCTCAGTTCAGAGCCCTAATAACTAAGCCACCATTATTCCCCTGTACTAATCTACTTACTCACCTGAAGTGGCTTATAATGAATCACACACATTTCTTTTGTTCCTTATCATTCAGCCACTTCTCCAGGTTGTGTTCATGGTCATATGTAGTGGATTTGGTGGAATTTTCAACATGATTAGCAAATAAATGAGCACATGATGAAACTGTTATTCATTTGACTTCTCCTTTGGTATGACTGCCTGAAGAGCTGTTTAATTTCAGAATTTGTACAGCTTACACTTTATCCTCTTTTTCTTAGGTGACTTGAGTCCTGTGTTCAAAGCTAGGTTTTTAGTTTTAGTTAAAACTTCTTGGATCGTGTTTGTTTAGGCTGGTCATTCTGAGAGGTTAGTCACCAGGTTGCAAAAATCACATTTTCCTTTGAAAACAGACTTTCTTTTTAGGTTGAGTAATATCAGTCTTATATTCAGACATTTGGGTGGCAATTTTTACTTTGAGTCTCAGTACCTTAGTTGCACAGATATGATTGGTTGTGTTGGGAGAGGAGGGAGGGAGAGGAGGAAGGGGAGGTTGGGTGAGGGGACTATTTCCCACCGATGCAACAGCAAGACTTGCCAGGCCCTGTGACGGACTAGTGTCCTATCCAGGGTACATGATATCTTGCGCCCAGTGAATTCTGGGATAGGCTCTGTACTCCTGCACAACACTGACAAGGATAAAAGTAAATATTTATAAAATATTAAGTTTGTAAGAGGATGTCAAGACACTTTGGGGACATGCCATTTTGTTCATTAACAGTTATATAGCCACTCTGCTAAGTGTCAGTCTTTGTTGCCTGCAAAGTTTAGCTGCTTAAATGTATAGTTTTGTAGTTGTAGGTAATGTGTTAATTTGGCATATTATTAAGTAACACTGTGTGCGGTTTGGGAGGAGCCAGTCAGTGGCAGTCTGGTTTATTTTAAGCATTAGTAACTCTGGATAAGATATTTGTTTTTGAACAATGCATTCCTGGATTCTGTCATTTTGTACCCATGTTAGAGTTGTAATGTTACACAACATTCACAATATATTAAAATTTAGTAGGGTAATGCTCATGTGATCTACATGAGTAGATACAAGGTGCTAATAATGGAGTTGATTACATTTAAATAACAATTATCTGGTATTAATTTCTTCAGGATTATTCTAATTAGTTCTGTGTATAACACCAAATTAGAAAAAGTTGGGACAGTATGGAAATACCAAGGAGCAATGATGTGCAGATGATCTCCGTTTTTTTTTTCAACAAATGTGTGAGAAAATTATTGAAATGTTTTAAAAATAATGTTCCTCAAAGAAAGATTGGAACGAATTTGTATGAAAGGCTGTTTAGGCCATTATTCAAACTTACCTCTCGCACACACTGTCATACTGTCTCACTCACCATCAAGCTCTTAGGCATTCTTAATCATGAATGTAAGAGAGTTTGATAGTGAGTGTGAGTGTGAGTCATGTTTTCTGATTGGCCTAGAGTTGTCATTTTTATAAGCAGTTTTTGATTCACTTATAGTCAATTATGCCCCGCCCCCTCCAGTATGGTTATTTTCCTAACAAGTGAAAATCCCTATACCTTGCGTTAATGGAATCAAGAGCTCAGACTAATTAATGAGCTTAATGAGGCTATTGGCCTCCTAACAAACATATTAAATTCACCTAATGACATAAACACTATGGCGACAGCGGCAACAACCAGCAGTCAATGCAACTGTTGATGAGGTCACGCCATCTGCATTTCGCGAAACCCCGGAACCTCAAACAGTGATGTAGAAGCGAATTTACACTTCACGTAAGTTTGCCATCCCATTACTCCAAATTCCTACAGTAAAAATGTCTGAAACTCATTTCATGAGTACAAGAGTAAGTGTTTTTTCAAGGCTGTGGTAGAGTGATATTGTAACAGTTGATTTGCTTATTTTATGGAACTTTAAATAACATGCATACGTTTGCCATCTCATAGCTTCATACTGTCAAAGTAAAAGCACAAGGAATTGGTATTATAAGTAGGCAGGAAAGTGACTTTAAAAATATATTGGGATTTAACTGAAACTAGATTTTTCTTTTTTTCTCTTTGAATTTTCAACTTATTTTTAGATCGTGCTACATACAGATTGTAACACATTGTCCTTATTGTACATTTTTGTGTATTATATCTCTAAGTTATGTTTATTAGGCTGTAAAACTAATTAATTTTCCATTTTCAGTCTCTGGACTGAAAGCATGAACAGCTTTCTCCCCAACGCTACTTTGCATCTGGGTATTGTAAAAGAGCGTTTAGACGCGCACTAAAACTCTCAACATAGATGGTACGACTGAGCTTTGGCTAAGTGCAGATGGCGTGACCGCAATACGACGCATCTCCTCATCAACAGTTCCATTGGCTGCTGGTTGTTGACGCTGTTGCCATAGTGTTTTTGTCATTAGGTGAATTTAATATGTTTGTTAGGAGGCCAATAGCCTCATTTATCTGCGTCTGGTTTAATGGTTCCATTTGGTTCCATTTAATGCAAGCTATAGGGGTTTCCACTTGTTAGGAAAATAACCTTACATGGGGGGTTACTGCTTATTAAAAGGACAACTCTCTAGGCCATTCAGAACACGACCATCAAACTCTTTTACGTTCACTATCAAACTCTTACATTCACTATGAAGAATGCCTATGAGTTTGATAGTGTGTGAGAGAATATGATAGTGTGTGCGAGAGGTAAGTTTGAATAATGGCCTAAATGGCCTCTCATAAATTTGCATGTTTCTCCCTCTACAGTGCATAATACCACTAAATAATTCAAAGAATCTGGAAGAATTTCAGTGTGTTGAGGGCAAGCATAAACTGAAAGTCCATGATCTCTGATCACTCAGACAGCACTGCATCAAGAACAGTCATTCATCAATAGCTGATAGAACCACATGGGCAAGAGATTACTTTGGCAAACCTATTTGCATTTTTCAACTTTTTCTGATTTGGGGTTGTAACTTTACTTATGTCTATGTATTTGCTATGCTATTGTGTTGCAAACTTGTCCTAAATCTTGTCCAACATCTTAGATGCTTTGCTAATATGAGACAATGAGATTCCGAGCAAGTTTTGAAACTCAAAAGCCTCACAGGACCATCCCGATCAAATCTACTAATTGTGTGCAATGTTTATTTTCATTTTTGAAATCTATTTTTAAGTCTCAAATCCAGGATTTTGCATTCATTGGAATCAGAGGCTTTGCTTTGCACAGCGTATCTTATTGCGACCTCTTTAATGAAGAGAATGTATATTAAGATGCAAATCACCCTGTACTACAGATTTACTTTGTGGTGTTGCAGACATTTTTTATTATTTTTGTCTTACATAAGAGATGCAATTTTAAATCGTTCCCCAAGCAACTGGAGAGCACACGAGATGTGCTGATGTAATGTGCTCTCTCGGGTAAATGTTACCCAGCAAGCTTTTCACAAGCACCTCTTTCATCATGTGCCTTTTCCATTTCTTTATCCTTTCAGAACTCTTTAACCTTTAATACCCTGATCAGGAAACCACCGTATGCTCCTCAAATCCGTTTATCACCCAGCCTAATGAAAAGAGCTTATGTTGAGAGTAGCAGCAGATAAATTTCTTTGGGAGATTGTTCTGTACAAAGATTTAGACTAGAAAATACTTCTGCATAGCCCTTGCATAGCGTTTTTAGCTTTGTGATTTTTAGTTTGCTCCACCACCCACAGCACAACCCTACTTGCTTTCCAACGAAAAACCTAAGTGTTTTAACAGAAGTATTTTTAGAGTTAGAGGATTAACACATTTGTATCATATTAGCAGGAAAAAATGGGCTATAATTCATAGTAAGATGAAAAACTTATTTGCATTTATAATGGTGGCATAAGTGCACTTTTGAAAAAAATAAAAAGGTTTGACTTTCAGTGGAAAGAATTTGTAAATAACCAAACTTATTTGTGGATTTCTTTAGTATTAAAATGTTTATGTAAAGAATTTTTCTGTCTTACTCCAAAACTTTGTTAGAGCATCATGGGTAGTTTAAAATTTATATGAATTTGCAGGCACTTGGCTGACATAGCAGCAATTCAGTAGCCCACTGCCTAGTTGATCGAGGTTTGAGTCCAAGTGTTGGCTTTCGACCAGGTTGAGCGTCATGCAGGCACAGTTGGCCATATATGAGGGAGAGAAGTCTGAACAGAAGAACCATCTCTAGCACTTCAACAGCAACTATCCAGAGTACAATTCTCCTGCCCTCCAGAGATTGATGGCTTAGGCTCCAGACTCCTGGAAAGCCTGACTAGGATAATTGGGGTCAAAACAGGACAAAAATTCCAACGTGTTATCCATAGATTTCCTGAGGCCAGTTCCTCTGGTCAACATTCCCTGCTATGTGCCGACCCCTCTTCTTAGGGAGCCACCATACAACGCTCGGCTACTTGTGCTGTGTCTGTGGAGTAGATTTGTTTTACAGCTTTTACAATTCTATTTAATACAATTTAGCTACTTTTAAGCTCAGATAAGTCAGTTGTAAGTTAACATGTTTTCCAAAAGCATCAACATTACCTTTGAAAACCGCATACTACAATTTATTTATTTATTTTTTAAATGCTGGAGCGTCCCTTCAATTCATTATAAATTCCCTGGCTTATGTTCTGTGACCCAGAGGGGCAAGATTAGGCCCTTTATTACTTTCCATAAAAGTACTTGATTAGAGATACTGTCCATAGAACTGAGAGGGTTTTGTTTAATTTATGCTTTACCTTTTCACCTCATCCATCTGTCTCTCTTATATTAACATTCAAGAAGCTCCAGTCATCTGTACAGGATGTCAGTGATTGTTTTGCAAGTTCATTTTGTGTGTCCATCTATCTTTTTATTATTGCAGGCCCTCAAGCTCCGTGAGAAATGTGGCTGTCCTGGTCTTCCTGCCACCGATCCCCGATCCACCTTTAACAAGTCTGTGCAACTTCTGCTTGAGAAAAAAGGGTATAAAGTGCAGGATGGGAAAGAGGAGACCCAAAGAGCTCCTGTGTCTCAGCATCAATTAGGGGGAGTACTGGCTGCATCTGCCCTGCCAAAGGCTCTTTTGAACCACAAAGACTTAGCTGAGACTACAGTGACATTGAAGTAAGGAACAAAGGACTCAGTTATATAGAAATGGTATATTATCTTATCTTACCACCCAATGGATCATTTTCTGAAAAACTGCACACCCCAAAGAGGTTTATTATTTGTACACTTTGGGAGCTTAGCAAAGATGACATACTTTGCTGATAAAAAGCATATACATGCATTCAAAGTTACATTTAATATGAACATTGACCGCCACTTTTTTGGTCACTATTTAAGATCGGTAAAATCTTATCTCGCTGTAAAGCTGTGTGCAGCTCATTGATTCAGTCTAGTCTAATAAACCATTCTCTCTCTCTCTCTCTCTCTCTCTCTCTCTCTCTGTCTCTCTCTCTGTCTCTTTGTCTCTCTCTCTCTCTCTGTCTGTCTCTCTCTCTCTCTCTCTCTCTCTCTCTCTCTCAAGATTCAAGATTCAAAAGTTGCTTTATTGGCATGACAAATGTGTACACTTGTATTGCCAAAGCTCGGGTACAAGAGAATCAAAAATATACATACAATCGAAAACAAATAAGAGTTCAAATATAATAGAATAATAAAATAAAGATACAATATAATAACATAAAGTTGAACAAAATAAAATAAAGTGGGAAGTAAAAGACAGACAAAAAAGTAATATAAAATAAAACGTTAAAGTGTTTGTGTGCATGTACATGTGCAAGTGTGTGTGTGTGTGTGTGTGTGTGTGTGTGTGTGTGTGTGTGTGTGTGTGTGTGTGTGTGTGTGTTGTGCGCGCAGCGCAATGTGCGGTCACGCACTGCTCTCCTCATCAGGTGACAGGTATGTACATACTGGTGCTGCTAGTGTGCAGCTTCTCTCGGTACTCCCCCCCCAGTAGGTTGGCGGGCGCAGTTTTGTCGTGTTTCTCTCTGTGCTCTCTGTCTCTGGTCTGTCTCTCTACTCTCTCCTCGCTCTCTCTCTAAAACTAAAACTGTCCTGCGTTTCTGTGTGATGGTTTCTCACACTGTAAGAACACAGGTCAAGGCAACACGCAAGAACCTGCTCATCATCATTATACTTATACTAGTGCTTATAAGAGCACAGGAGCCAGCCAAACGTTGCTCAACATTCAGACTGCTGATGTCAGTATTTGTTTAATAAAGCTTTTAGAATCGGGGCTGTGCTGTTTACATGTGGTCGACTCTTGCTGCTTGTACTACAACAACTAACGTATCTGGGAAAGTAATATACAGGTTAAGTAGGTTAATTACCTTAATAATAAGGATCATAACCTCATCAGACCATGCGTGTATGTGTGAATGGACATTGTCTGAGCGGATTACATATGATGTATACCTGTAATGATATTGGGTCTTGGATTGTGCACTAGATTAGATCACCTCAGGCTGTGCTGAACTTTCACTGTCCTATATACTGTGGTACCTTGTTATAGAAGGAAAGTTGAGTATATTTGTGTATCATGATTTCTATAATGTACTGTATAATAATGTAAATTGAATTCATCTGTCACAAACCCCCAGCAAAGCCACGATGTTTAAGGCATTATGTGCATTAATGGAGTTGTATTGTGTACGTAAATACTAATATATATATATATATCTCACACACACAGTGCTTAGCATAAGTGAGTACACCCCAACAGATTTGTCAGAAAATCTTTAATTTCCTATGGGAATTTTTCCATTTTCTATGGGATATAATACTACAAAATAATAAGGGTCATGATTGCAAACACGATTTGTTAATTTACACACACAAAAAAATAATTTTCTTAACAAATTCATTCAAGACCATGTTGCAAAAATGAGTACACCCCAGTGAAAATCTTTGGGTCAAAGCTAAAGTTTCTAGTTAACAAGAATTCAGCCACAGATGAGTCTAATTATTCATTAAACACTTGTCCAGCAGACAGTTGACTATACAAGGTCATTACTGAAACCTCAGAAACCTCTACCTATTTCATGCTGTCAGCAATGACGCCACATGAAAGAGAAAAGTCACAAGACCTGAGAAAGACAATCATTTCTTTACACAAGAAAGATGAAAGCTACAAGAAGATCAGCAAACTTTACATATTAGTCACAAGCTTTACTTATTAGTCAGAATACTGTAGCTAAAGTGATATGAAAATTTTAAAAAGATGGAACTGAAACCATCTCACAGAGATATCCATGCCATCCACGGAAGTTAACACCTAAACAGGAGAGTCTTCTGATGAGAAGGGTTGAAGAAAATCATCATGCAAGTTCACTGAAGTTGGCTAAAAAAATAGAAAGCCAAACTGGGGGTTACTGTTATCGGGGACACAATACGCCATACACTGCAGAGGAATGGCATGTATGGGTGTCGTCCACGAAGGAAGCCTCTCCTTAAGCCCATGCACAAAAAAGCCCACCTACAATTGCCAGTGCCCATGTGAAAAAACATGGACTACTGGGACTCAGTACTCTGGTGTGATGAAATGAAGATAAATGTTTTTGGAACTGATGGCTTCCAAACTGTACGGTGTCACAAAGTTGAGGAGTACAAAGAGAAATGCATGGTGCCTACAGTGAAACGTAGTGGTTGCAGTGTCTTTATGTGGGGCTGCATGAGGGCTGCTGGTGTTGGGGAGCTGCATTTCATTGATGGTATCATGAATTCACAGATGTACTGGTCTATGTTGAAAGAGAAGGTGCTACTATCACTTCGTGTTCTTGGTCGTTGTGCACTTTTCCAACATGACAATGATCCAAAACACACATCTAAGGCCACTGTTGCATTTTCTGAAGAAGAACAGGATGGAAGAGAATCAGTGGCAAAGTATGTCTCCTGATCTGAACCCAATCGAACAGCTATGGGGAATTCAAAAGTTCAACATCACTCTCCATCCAGCATCCAGGCTATAAAAGGGGTCGTTCTTGAAGAATGGAAAAAGATAGATGTTGAAATATGTCGCCAACTTGGTTCTGTCCTTAACCATCATTAATAGATTAACCTTACTTTCATATTATGGCTTAAACAAATGATCTGTGAAACTCAGTCTTGTCAAAATTTTGGAAATTGCTCGTGTTCATGAAGATATTGATTAAAATTCAAAGGAGGTGTATTCATTTATGCTGAGCACTGTGTGTGTGTGTGTGTATGTGTATATGTGTGTGTATATATATATATATATATATATATATATATATATATATATATATATATAATGTGTGTGTGTGCATGTGTGTGCACACGTGCATCTCATCCATATCCACAAGCCTTGTTTCTGAGGTGCTCTGACCCAGTCTCTTAGTCTCTCATATTTCTACAATATTCAACATGCCATGAAAACAGACTGTTCACTTGTCATCTAATATATCCCAGGCCTTGACGTGCAGTTGTAATGAAATAATCAATGTTATTTGATCTGTGATTGGTCATAATGTTTTTGCTCATGACCGTGTGTGTTCTTGTATGCATGTATTTTTATCACATCATCTACCCTCAGTATAAATTTTATTTTAAGTATAACATGATATTTTGGCAACAAATTAGGTAAGGTGCTAGTGAAACTATGAGCTGCTACTTGAATAGCATTGTTCTGTAAGTGACTGCTGGCACAAAGGGTCTTGTTTTTAGTATCCTTGAGAACATGGTTTACTGTCTATGCAAATTTAAACTATATATTTATTAAAAAAAAGGGTTTCTGCTTACTATAAACCAGCTATTGATGAATTCATTTTAATATAAAATATATTTTGATATGAAGCATAGTGCTTATATATATATATATATATATATTCAGCTTGGGTTGTATGTCTTGCCTAAATGTTTGCTCAGGAATTTTGTCATTATTTTCATTATTGCTTATTGAGGAAATAATTTCTGCACAATGTATCCTCTTTTTTGAAATGTGAAAAGGTGAATTTCTAGCCATTCTGCACTTCTTTTAAAGTGTTCTGGGTAACGGCTATGAGGAACATCTGATAATAAACCATATTTTGGGAAGAATTCTTTACTTCCTCATGCTTTAATGCCATGTGTCTGTCATGAGGGCCCCAGAGAATGCCTGCAGTTCCTGCCGGTATCGAACTGCTTGAACAGCGTCTGTCTCACAGCTCCTCTTTTTGCTACCAGGCCTGCTTGTGTGTTTGAGTGAAAATTGGCTGTGTTATGGCCTAAACACTTCCTTTTCATCTGAACACGCCATGCTCCCTGGGTTAGCTTCTCTGTAATGGTCCCACAGGGGAGCCGAAGCAAAAACTCATTACTAGCTATAAGATTGTTTAAGGAACATCAAACTGCTGGCTGTCATCCTCCAAACCAATTAGAAGGAAGAGAGGAGAAAGGAAGCCTTGAGGGGGAGTGTACAGACATTGGATGATGGTGAGCAGTTTTAGACCTAGACAGTCAGTGTACTGATGTATGGAACTAAAGATCAGACATGCCAAGACTTGTGTATTGACTCCAGAGCTTAGAGCATTTTTTGTAGTTACAAAGCATGAGTGAATTTTGCAGACCCTACTGCACCGGGTTATCCAACAGCAACAAAATATTAAAAAGATTCACATGTGATTTCTCTCTAATACAACTGCTCAAGCACATGCTAAGCCGGCTCAAAATTAGAGTGATAAATGCTACTTCTGATTTCTCTCTAATACAACTGCTCAAGCACATGCTAAGCCGGCTCAAAATTAGAGTGATAAATGCTACTTCATTAGTTACACCTCACTAGTACCAGGTTGGACCCCCTTTTGCCTTAATTATTCATGGCATAGCTTCAACAAGGTGCTGGAATCATTCCTCAGAGATTTTGGTCAGTATTGACATGATTGCATCACATCTGTGAATGCAGCAAAAGACAGATGAGTGTAGTTTTATCAAACTTTGTCAAACAAAGTTTTAATGGTATCTGTGTGAGATCAGATTGGTACAGCATTCCCACAATATTTACTGGGAATATTTAATAATTTCACTTTCATTTTAACTGCTAATCCTAGAGGTTCACATACTTTTGTTGCTCACTAATATGCAGTATTGGATCATTTTCCTCAATAAATAAATGACCAATGTCTCATTTGTCTAACTGGAATCTCTTTATCTACTTTTAGGACTTGTGTGAAAATCTGATGATGTTTTAGGTCACATTTATGCAGAAAATTCTAAAGGCTTCACAAACTTTCAAGCACCACTGTAAATAGTAGTGTACATGTATCATGGGCAAGACCTCAAAACAACAACCTTATAAGTTTAGGGGCAGTTGTTGGAGCAGTCGTTAAATGTTTAATAAGCATTTCCAGGACAAATTAATTGAGGACAATTTCAGTTATTTTTATAAGTTAGTTTTATTGACATTTTGATCTTAATTTTATAATTTCAAGTTAGTTTCATAAGTTAGGGCTATTTTATCAGAAAGTAAATATTGTGGGAATGCTGTACCAATCTGATCTCACACAGATACCATTAAAACTTTGTTTGACAAAGTTTGATAAAACTACACTCATCTGTCTTTTGCTGCATTCACAGATGTTTTTTTTCACACACAGCTGCACATAAATTACATGCCATGATGGGAAACAGTTTACCAAATTAAAGTTTTCGACAGCCTACTTGGAGTATGACCAAATGGAGAAGATGTGGGTAGGATATTCACATCATTTTAAAATGGACAACATAATCACAGCAATATTCCAATGCTAAAAATCAGGGAATTGTCTGTGAACATGGGTGTTTGTTCTTGCAGTGTAACAGCAGTGGTCTGTCTTTTTGCTTTTCATTATAAACAGGTTTTGAGTCAGCTGATTCTATAAGTATAGGAACTCCTGTAGATTATTTTCTCCACACCAACTGCACATCCACTGCAGGTGTGGTGTATAGCGATTGGACTACAATGCTGAAGTATTAGTTTTAATGTTAACCATTAATGGTTTTGTGTTTTCTTGTTCTGCACCAAGCCATAGTGACACTGATGTCAGATGCTCAATTATCTAATACATAAAGATGTGAACTTTCCCCTTAACTATAGTGCTTTGATACACTTGAATGGTATGTGCTGCGACATATAATTTTTTTTATTGTTGTTTTTTAGGTACTTCAGCTACAAGGATGTTTCAATTGGTCACAGCCAGAACATTTGAAAAAGCTTACATTTTCATATCTTACATTTTTTAAGAAAAAGAGAGCATGTATATGCTTTGTGTGCTTCACCTGTGAAATTGGTCTCTCTCCTGTTGCCTCTGGTACAAAATCCTGACCTACTTAGTAAAAATAGACAGAGCTTGCACTGTCGATGAAGGAATAGTTTGGAATAGTGGCTGTGTAATTTACGGAGCTGTTGCTATGGTTCTCAAAATTTCTACAAATCAACTAACACTCATGCGGTGCATACTCTTCAAAGAGCTAGAGACATTAGTATAAATACTTGAAAATTGGTTCTACAAAATTAAACACATAATGGAAGTGATCATTCTTTAAGAAAAAAAAAATCATCTATGCACATACTGTTTAACATTTACAGTGCCATTGTGTGCTGTGCTTTTACTCTCTACATGGCTACTGTGTGCTGTCCTTTTAGTCTTTTTTTAACCACACCAATCATACACTGCAAGAACAAGAAATGAACAACCTGTTCTAAGAAGTGGGTTAATCTATTTCAGCCATACTTATTGCTAAGCATCCAAGCGTCCCCTAAAATGGCAATGGAATTTGTCACACTAAAGAGTTCAGGGACTGTCACAGCCACAGGACACCACCTTTCCAACAAGTCAAATATCTGGCCTGTTGGAGCTGACCCATGAACTGTGTACACTGCTCTTGTGAACTGGAAACATGTAAGAGCAAAACAGCTCCGTAGTGGAGTGGTATGTCACACATAACATGGGCTCACATTACAGGACCATTGGACCAACAGCCCTAATTTCAGACTGTCTCTGCAAGCAACACAAGAACACTTTGTTGGAAGCATCATAGCTTGGGCTTTCACTGCTGAGCAGCCTCCATAAATCGAGAAATTGCATTCAAGCTTAAACATGATTAATGCATTTCCTTCTACTACTCTGATGGATAGGTTTTGCAAGGAGAATGTCACAGTATGATATAATAATGACAACTGTAAAATTTAGTGGAGGAGGAGTACATGTGGCTGTTTTTAATGGATTGATTTTAGCTTCAGTAATCAGAAATCTTTATGCTACAACACACTCAGACTTTCTTGAGAAGTGCGTGTTTCTTTAGATTGGAAAAGTTTGATTGCAATCCATCACCCTTGGAATGAGTTGGAAGTCAGACCCATGCTCTTCTGCTAAACATGAGCCTGACTTCACTAATGCTCTGAATGAATAACTGAATGGAACCAAGTTTCTGCATTCATGTTGCCAAATCTAGAGGAAGCCTTTCTAGGAACCAGTGTCAAATTCCATGTTAACATGTCATGTTTTTCTTTTTTTGATGCCTAGGTGTCTACACCGATCAGACATAAACATCCATATGATCAGTTTCAATTGCCATATAGAAGCACTTTGTAGTTCTACAATTACAGACTGTAGTCCTGTAATTTCTCTACATACTTTTTAAGGTTCCCCATAGGACCAGCACAGATCATGTCCTATTTGGGTGGTGGACCATTCTCAGCACTGCACTGAACTGACGTGGTGGTGGTGGTGAGTGGATCATACACAGCAGTACTTTAAACACCTCAGTGTCACTGCTGGCCTGAAAATATTCCACCTACCAAAACTGTCCAGTCACCAGCATCCTGTCGGCTGTGCCCTGTAAAAACTGATGAAGAATTAGAGGATGACTAACACAATCTGTGCAACAACAGATCAGCTACGGTCTCTGACTTTACATCTACAAGGTGGACCAATATAGTAGATGTGTCTAATACAGTGATACTAGCACAGTGTGTGAACACAGTGTTCAAAAACTCCAGCAGCATTGCTGTGTCTGATACATTCATACCAGAACAACACACACTAACACACTAGCCAACACGTCAGTGTCACTGCAGTGCTGAGAATGATCCACCACCCAAATGGTACCTGGTCTGTGGTGGTCCTGTGGGGGACATGACCATTAGAGTAAATGGGACAAACAGATGGACTTCAGTCTGTATTTGTAGAACTACCGGTACAAAGTGCATCTATATGGTAAGTGAAACTGATAAAATGGACAATGAGTGTAGAAACAAAGGAGGTGGTCATCAATATTTAGCCCAATTATCTTGACCTTTGACCTAGTTTAGCTTCTATGTATTGAATAAGGTAGGTTATATTCAAACTGCCATCTAGCTAAAACATTAAGAGAAACACCACTGGGAGAAACAAGTTCACTAATCCCAATAGACCGCCCTCAAAGGTGTGCCAGACTATGCATTAGAGATCTCCTCTTGTTTAAAATTATGGGGTTGAATCACTGCCAACCTAATTAGTTTCAGCCACCATGGGTGACTCTTTTAAGCACAGCCAAGATGATCTAAGAGTACTTTCTTCCATATTGGGATGAGTCTTATGTTAAAAATGCTACTTTTGCTGCACATTGTATTTTGGTATTGCTAACAAGTCCCCTCTGTGATATCAGATGGTAAAATTGACTATATCCAATAGTTTTTTTTGCATATTTTATCCATCATATCTTCTCAAGCTGCAGATGGCAATCTCTGTATGCTATTATAGATAAGCATGACTGTGTTTTAGAAAGCATTTAGAAAGCAGAGACTGAGATTGAGAATGTTCAGTATCAATTTGCTGAAACAATGTCACAGCTGCACAGAGACTACTTTTGCCTTCGTCTGTTTTTCCAAAAGGTGTCTTGGTGAATACTGTTAAGTTTATTAATATTGTTTATTTTGGCTATAATTAGATATTTTTGGGAAAAAAATGTAGTATTTCAAGAAAATATCCTTTACAACTGTTATGCCTTAGGGTGGTTTTATTATGTTTACAGTGGAGGAAATTGAAATTGACATGTCTCATAATTTCATGCCAGCTTTATTTTAACAGTGACACAAAGAATATGAAAAGAAAAACTGAGAAAATTACATGAAATGAGAAATAAAAATTAATTTGAATTTGATTGGAGGAAATAAGTATTTGACCCCCTAGTAAAACATCATTTAATATGTTGGCAAGCACACAGTCAGACGTTTCTTAGTTTTTTAGAAGGTTTGCACACACTTCAGGAGTAATTTTGTCCCACTCCTCTCTGCAGATCATCTCCAAATCCTTAAGGTTTTTTGGCATGCATTTGGAAATGCGAAACTTCAGCTCTCTCCATAGATTTTCTATGGGATTGAGGTCAGAAGACTGGCTAGGCCATTCCATGACCTTGATATGTTTCTTATGGAGCCACTCCTTTGTTTCCTTGGCTGTATGTTTTGGGTCGTTGTCGCGCTGGAAGACCCATCCATGACCAATTTTCAGTGCCCTGGCGGAGGCAAGGAGGTTGTCACCCAGGATTTTGCGATACATGCCCCGTTCATCTTCCCGTCGATGCGGTGAAGTTGGCCTGTTCCATTAGAAGAAAAACACCCCCAAAATATAATACTTCCACCACCACGCTTGACGGTGGGGATGGTGCTCTTAGGGTCATATTCTGCATTTTTCTTCCTCCGAACACATCGAGTTGAGTTGAGGCCAAAGAGCTCAATTTTGGTTTCATCTGACCACAGCACCTTCTCCGAGTCTCTCTCGGAGTCATTAATATGTTCATTGGCAAACTTGAGGCGGGCCTGGACATGAGCTTTCTTGAGCAGAGGAACCTTGCATGCACTGCAGGATTTTAAACCATTATGTCTCAGTGTATTACCAATGGTTTTTTGGAGGCTGTGGTCCCAGCTTCCTTGAGATCATTACCCAGCTCCTCCTGTGTAGTTCTTGGGTGATTTTTAGCCTTTCTCATCATCAATGAGACTCCATGAGCTGATATCTTGCATGGAGCTCCAGGCCTGGGTCGATTGACAGTAATGTTGTACTTCTTCCACTTCCGATTAATTGCACCAACAGTTGTCACCTTCTCATCCAGCTTCTTACTTATGGCTTTGTAGCCCATTCCAGCCTTGTGTAGGTCAACAATTTTGTCCCTGACATCTTTAGACAGCTCTTTAGTCTTGCCCATGGTGGAGATTTTGGAGTGTCACTGAGTCTGTTGGCAGGTGGCCTTTTATACAGGTGATAATTTGGGACAGATGTCTCTCATGCAGGTAACGACTTCACTGAGATTAGGGTGTGTCAGTGCTCTGTGGGAGCCAACATTAGTCATGGTTTTTGGGGGATAAAATACTTATTTCCCTCAATGAAATGCAAAATTATTTTTTATTTAAATATTATTTAAGTTTCTAGATTTTCTTTTTGATATTCCATCTCTCACTGTTAAAATGAAGCTACCATAAAAATCATAGACTGTTTAATTATTTGTCAGAGTACAAACTTTCAAAATCAATGGGAGGTCAAATACTTATTTCCTCCACTGTATATGGTAACTAATAACACTGGAACTATTGTGCAAATGGAGGAGGTATTCCATTCTACTAAATATAAACAAATCCTGGAAACTATCATGTTGTAAATCATTTTCGAAAAATAAATATTGTACGTGTATGTAAGAAACAAACTTGAAGACACCAGAAACCGAAGCACAAACAGAGGTTGTGTTTGGAGAGATTCATGCTGTGGTTTATTTTTCTGCTGTTTTTTGTGTGTGTACAGAAGAGCAGCAGAGCATGGTAGGAAGACTGATAGGCTGACCAAACATGCTGTCCGACGAGCTGTCCATCTCAGACAGCTGCAACCATTGCTCCTGCAGCTATCAAACTGGTAGTGCAGAGTGTTATAGTGAAAACCACTGTTTATTTCATAACACTTGAGTCATTCTTCTAGTTATGACTCCTGACCAAAAAAAGTGGGGCAGACAAATACTCCTGAACCATGTTATCAACCCAGTTTATTTCGGAAATAATAAATCTATGATAGACAGTAAATGACTGTACTGCAACCCTGATCAGGAAAAGTGCATGGAAACTGAATTGTAACAAGGACGGCTACTTAAATGTAATATTTGCTAGATTATTGGGCATCAATTTACACTGATCAGCCATAATATTAAAAACATGGACGGGTGATGTGAATAACATTGACAGTGTGGTACTCTGGGCAATGTTCTGCTTTGCCTTGGGGAAGCCGTAGGTGTTGCCATTCATGTGGATGTTATGTCTGAACCACCTACTTGAATGTTGTTCCAGACCAGAGACACCCCTTCATGGCAGTGATATTCCCTAATGGTGGCATATTTCAGACTAATTTCAGAAGGACAGTGCACACTTTTGCAAATATTGTTCAGGAATGATGTCAGAAAACATTTTTCAGGAATGATTTGAGGAAGAATTCAAGGTGCTGACTTGACCTCCAAATTCTCAAGATCTCAATCCGATCAAGCATCTGTGGGATATGCTGGACAAAAAAAGTCAGATCCATAGAGATCCCACCTCCCAATTTAAAGGACTGAAAGGACCTGCTGCTAACGTTTTGGTTCCAGATATCAGAGGTACTGTGACACCTTCAGAAGTTACTCAGTCCATATTCTATTATATATATATATATATATATATATATATATATATATATATATATATATATATATATATATACTATTCCATAGACTTCCGTACACTTGCTGCCACACTTGGTACAGCACAGCCCTCCAGGGAGCTTTTTGTAGAGGTCTCAATGATCAGCTGAAGGAAAACCATCTGGTTGAGGCAGATCAGGGGAACTGGAAGCGGTGTGGCTAGACAGAGAAAAGCGCAGATAAACACAATTGAAACTGAAAGTAAAATACACGCTGCAGATATGGCACAAAACCACATAGCTTCAGAAAGATGTGATTCCAAGAACATGCACACAATGAGAAAAAGCAACAGATAGATAGAATCCTGACAGTATTATATTGTCTTGGTTGTTGTAGGGAATATTTCATTCTGCCCCATTGGACTTGATGTACGCATGGCATCTAGAAATAGCACATTTGACTGATAGATTTCCTACAGAAACCTATGAAGCACTGTAGAGCACTGAAGACACCGCACCCCAGTACTGTGCTATGCTATCAAACGCTGAAATTATTTTTTCAGTCACATTTCCAATGGCTTAGAAATATCAAATTTCAATTAAACATTTAATTAATGGAAAATAACACATAGCTATCTGTAAGTAAAAGTAATGTATTATACAGAACTATGCACTAAAGCTGCACTACGTGAAGTAGCTGAGAATTTATTCTTTTCATTTTTTTGCTCTCACACACTCAGTTATGTTTCTATTATCTTTTGGTCTGGTTGTACACATTGATAATTATATCTGGCGAGGTATGGGGACACCCAAACACTGTAAACATTGAGAACACTGATAGATAAGGCTTTGGCATTCCAATCCATCTCAAAGATGTTGGATGGGGTTGATGTGGAAGTCAGTCAAGCTCTCTCACCAAACTCATTTCTTCATCAAATCATGTCTATATCTTGCTTTGTGAATGGGCATAATATGATGCTATTTTAGGATATGGGCTTGCTTTAAAAGTTGGAAGCATGCAGTTATCTAGAATGTAAATCTATGATGTAGCACAAAGATTTCACTTCACTGGAATGACTTTCCCACACCTTTATTCCTCCTCCATTATACTTTTTTGTTGGTGTAATGCATTTAGACAGGGAGCATTGTCAGCTATCTCTCAAATCCACATTTTTCAGGCTGTCAGATGCAGCATGATTGCATGAAACATGATTGATTAATTCTGAGAACATGTTTTCACTGGTCAATTGTTGATGTGCTTTCCACCTCTCCAGAGGATGTATGAAATTGTGCCTGGTGACCTTAGACTTGTGTAGAGTCTTTCATAATGACAGTTCAGTTGCTTCAGGTGAGTGGTTCATGTACTGATGTTAATTTCAGAGGCTATTTGGAGATCAGACTGGTTATGTCCTGTCAGATTATGCAAACAACCTTACTCCACTAATTAGAAGGGGTGTCCACATACTTTTGGACATGCAGTATATGACTGCCTTATTTGCTGTATAGTAATTTAGATTACTGTACAGTAATTATTGACTGTGAACTATTTATCCATTAAAAATAACTACACTAGTGAAAGCTTCTCATTTTTAGAATGACCATAAAACTTATCTATTTTTCTACTGAGTACTTGCCAAAGCGATCATAAATTATTACTGCATAATAAAACAACAGGTATCAAATTCTACATTTCTAAGATAACTAAATATGGATGCAAAAGCTTTGATTGAATTATTGCCGCACAAATTGCTGAACATTTTTTGAAGATGTAAATACACTCCCAAAGGCTACCAATGGCTAGGTGTACACTATACAGCAAAAAGTTTGCGAACACCAAAATTACATCTAAAAATATTAATATTGATATAAAATTTCAACTCCCAATTCCCCCAACAGTCTTCTTCAGTCTTCTGAGAAGCTTTTTCCACTAGATTTTAAAACATGATTGTGAGGTCAGGCAGTGATATTGAACAGTGAGCCCTGGCTCAGAGTTGGCATGCCAATTCATCACAAAGGAATCTGATTTGAAAAAATAATCAGAAAACAGTCCTAATCAGTCCTACCTGCCTAACCATAAACTAACTGACCATCTCTTTGTAGTTGTACCAAACTCAAGGCCACTATAAGAGGGAACTTGAACACTTAATGTATTTAAAGCACATCTCTGACACAGACTAAAGCCCTAGTTATACTTTCCCTTGAGAGTGTCACGCACAGCTCCACGATCTAGCGATCCTGTCTGAACACTATAGGCGTTTATACTTGATGCTTCCATGTTGTAGTGTTTTCCAAAATGTTGAAAATCAGCATGCAGAGGTGGAACAACCATGATTGTGTCATTTGGCTGCGTGCAACCTTGCACCACGGCAAGTATTAACCTAGTTGAATCCACACTCAGGATAAAAATAACATATAGTGGTATGACAGCAAGACTGGTGCTTAGCACAATCCAGCTGTCACACGTCTCACCAAGATTCTCAATCAATATAACCATGTCCAAACCCAGCGATCACTCTTATAAATAATAAGAGAAAGACCAGATGAGTGTTCAAATTCTATTACATCCCAGTCAAGGGTTGGGATACCAGAAACGGAAAAGGTTGTATGGATAGGAAGAACACAACCGACAATACCAGGCACCATGGGCAACTCTGGCGACCACACAAAAGCTACATGAACCAGAGTCAAATCCAAAAAGTGAAAGTCAGTAGTAAGGATCAGAGTGGGCAGAGGTTAGAAAGAGAATCACAGTGTGGGACAGACATGAGTGCATGACATCTTTTATGCACAAAATGCAAACTACAGTATGCCTTAAAATGTGTACAAAAGGAGTACTACATGAGTGTATGATATGTGTAAAGAAATCAGTTTTCTACATGCATAATTATTTGCTACACCTGCAGTTAATGGGTGCTTCATACCTCCAGGTACTGTATGACTGAGACCCACCAACTATTTTCCAGACATTTTTTGTTACATTTTCGCAGCACACACCACAGATTATCTCCCAGTCATCGCAAAACCTCAGACATTTCAAATGTCACTCCCAAGAAGAAGATATACAATATAGAAAACTTGTCAGCAATAAAGCGTTTCAAACTCTCTCAAAGCTTCAGCAAATCCCAGATGCACCCAGGGGAGAGAAAAAGAGAATAAAATACTGCTTTGTTGAAACCGAGAACATGAGCTGGTACAGAACCATGAGTGAATGTGCTTGTCAAAGAGTCGCTGACTCAGATCTGCAACTCAGTTGGGGGTCTACGTGGGGTGCGTTAGCTGAGTGATGTCATATTCAGTAATAAAGGGTCATCGGGTCACAGTGACAGACACATTCTTGCTCATAATTTGAGCTGATATAGCTTTGGTATCGGATCACAGAACTCATGTTTTGAGAGTGAATGCTGAGATAAACTGATTCATGTACACTGCCCAGCCCAAAAAAAGGTCACCACCTAGATTTAACTAAGCAAATAGTTAAAAAAAGAGCCTCCCATCACATAATTACTGCATTGGTGATTATGTTTCAGCTGACAACAAGTCTATACCTTAACTGATGCAGTTAGTAGCTTCTCAGTTGTTAAATTGTTGAAAGACATCCTGTGGTCTTGAAAAAGATGTTCATCTGTTTTAAAAGGCTCAAATTATGAAAGAGTGGTTCAGGGAGCATGAGACATTATTTTCACACATGGATTGGCCACCACAGAGTCCAGACCTGAACCCCATTGAGAATTGATGCAACTCTGGACAGAAATAAATGTTGTGACAGGGCAGAAGCAGTTCTGTCCAGAGTTGCATTAATTTTTCCCAAACATCTTGTATTGATGATGGGAGATTTGGACACTGCACATCCCAAAGATTCTCAGTGTGGCTAATCCATGTGTGAAAATGATGTCTCATGCTCCCTGAACCACTCTTTGACCCTTCTGAAACAGATTAAAATCTTCTTCATGACAACAGGATGTGTACTTTGACATGGCCGTTTAACAAATGAGAAGCTACTCACTGCATCAGTTAGGGTTAAATAACTTGTTGCCAGCTGAAACTTAATCACCAAATGCAGTAGTTATCCAGCGGAAGGATGTAACTATTTGCTTAGTTAAATCCAGGTAGTGATATATATTCTTATCAGTTTATGTAAATCACTGTTGATAATGTAATGGGGGATTAATAACCCATTTTGGTAAATGCTGACAAGCTTCTAACTAGTCCCTTTTGGAATGTTTGCCTATTCTTCTCACACAGCTTCAAGCTCATGATGTCTTCTGTGCTGCAACTGCTTTATTTAAATCTCATCAAATATGTTCTGTATTTTATATTTAAATCTAGTGACTGAGAACACCTTGCCAAAATATTCCAAGACTGATTCCTTAACCAAGCTTTGGTTGACTTGGAAGTATATTTGGGATCATTGTCTTGTCCAATCTTCACCAAAATACTGTTCACCTAAGAAGGCATAACATTTTACCTCAACAAGATAAACAGGGACTTTCACTTTCTCCTGCCCTTTATTTTACTGAAACATAGCTCAGTGATTCCGCCACCAACAGTGGATTACTATTGCTGGGCTTTGGTGTCCACCGAATGGATCGTGTAACAGAGCTTTTCAGGTAAAACAAAATAGAATTTTTTCTATATCAATGAAAGCTGGTGCACATATGTCACTGTGTTAAATAAACACAACAACCTGAATTTACAAGACTATTTATTAACTGCTACTATTTTATTCACCATGGGAATTTTCATCTTTCATCCTGGTCAGTGTTTACATCCCACTCCAGGCCAATGTGGATACTGCACAGAAAAACCTGGCTCTTGAGATACACTGTCTGAAGCAGAAACATGTGGATTCACTGTTTATAATCCTTGGGGACTTTAACATGGCACCATTAAATGATGAACTACCAAAAGACCCACAACACATTAAATGTCCCAGCAGGGACAATAATACACTGACCCACTATTACACAGTTAAAGATGCATATCTCTCTGTTCCCCGTGCATCATTGAGACACTCTGATCACTGCGTGGTTCGTCTTATTCCAACATACTGGCAGAAATTAAAAACAGCTAAGCCTGTGGTTAAAACAGTGAAGAAATGGACCAGCAGGGCAAAGCAGGAACTGCATGTTTCTTTTGAATGTACTGATTGGAGTGTTTTTGAAGCTGCAACCGAAACCTAGACAAACTGACTGACACTGTTATATTGTACATCAGCTTTTGTGAAAACGCGTGTATGCCTACCAAGACCATACACACATACAGCAGTGACAAACCACGTTTCACAGCCTGCTTAAGGAAACTTTGTCAGACAAAGGAGATCAGAGTGGCCAAAAACAGGTTTTCAGCAAGCAATTTTAAATTACTGTTTAGAGGCATGCAAAACCTTGCTATGCTGGCTCTTTAATGTCTTCTACAGCAGGTTTGAGATGGACAGAATCACACCACTCCTGCATATCAACAGCCCACATCACACCTCTGACTAACACCCCTGAATACAGTCTGCATTGAATATATGTCAGAAGGATATGAGCTGGCTCTAAGGCATCAGGTCTGGATGGTGTCTCACCCTCATCTCTCAAAGCCTGCACCGACCAACTGGCTTCTGTCTTTTCACAGATCTTCAACATGTCACTGGAGCTGTGTAAAATCCCTTCCTGCTTCAAACGCTCCACAATCGTCCCAATCCCCAAGAAACCCTCCATCACAATTTTAAATGACAACAGGCCAGTTGCTCTAACATCTGTTGTCATGAAACTTCAAACTACCTTCAAACAACTGGTTTTGACACGTCTGAAGAACATCATAGGTTGCCTGCTGGAGCCTCTGCTGTTTGCCTATCGGGAAAACTGGTCAGTGGATAATGTAGTCAACATGGGACTGCACTACATCCTAGAATATTTTGACAGACCAGGGACATATGCAAGCGTCCTGTTTCTGGCCTTCACCTCGTCGTTCAACATCATCATTCCAGTAATATTCTGATCCAAACTCTCTCAGCTCACTGTCATCCCTGTGACCTGTCAGTGGATCACCTGTTCCTAACAGGCAGGTCACAGCAGATGAGGTTCGTATGGCTGAGGACGTTTCTACAGCCATACGAACAGTCAGCATTGCTGCTCCACATGGTTGTGTGCTCTCTCCATTGCTCTTCTCTCTGCTCCAATGACTGCACCTCTACAGTTCCAACAGTGTGAGTACACCCTTAAACTCAAAGTTTGCAGATGACACTATGGTCATCTGACTCATCCAAGACAGAGACAAGTCTGCATATCAGCAGAAGGTTGAATGGTTGGTGTTCTGGTGCAACCAGAACAACCTGGAGCTGATCACGCTGAAGACTGTGGAGATGATAATAGATTTTAGGAGGCAACTCTCAATGCTGTTCCATCTCACTATATCTAACAGCACTGTGTCTACAGTGGAGAACTTCAGGTAATTTGGAACTACCAATTCCCAAGACCTGAAGTGGGAGACCAGCATCAACTCTATCTTCAAAAGGATCAATCAGAGGGTGTACTTTCTGTGGCTTCTGAGGAAACATGCTCTGCAACAGGAGCTGCTGAAGCAGTTCTACATGAATCTGTCCTGTGCACATCCATTGTGGTATGGTTTGGATCAACAACAAAACAAGACAGAAGCAGACTGCAACAAACTGTGAGGACAGTGGAAAAACAATAATCGGCACTCCCCTGCCCTCCATCCAGGACTCATACACATCAAAAACCAGGAACAAGGCAGGAAAAATCATCATGCACTCCTCACATCCCAAACATAACCTTTCCACCTCCTCCCTTCTGGCAGGTGCTACAGAACCCTGCAGACAAAAATTAACATACTCAAGAACAGTTTCTTTCTGCATGGCATCACACTCATAAATAGCTGGCCTGTATCACATATACACATAAGCATTTCCTGTATTGCTTAACACTCAACAACCAAAAGATGGATTTTTTATAACCCTTTTTTACTCATCTTTACCAGGGGTGCCAATAATTTTGGAGGGGATTATCTGATCATTGCATGGGATATGAATTCCTCTCTTTTTTTGAATTGGTTTAATAATTGGACTGTATGCTGTTGAATAGAGTACTTGTTCAGATTACTGATCAGATTACTGACATCCTTCTTTCCCTGTCTGCCTCTGTTACTTTTTACTGCGAATGCAGAATACTGAAGAAATCTGTGACAGGCAAAACATTGTCTTTACAGCACTTATCAAATTTCTATAACAAAGGAGCGAATGTAAACATTGACAGATCAAACATGGCTATAGTAACCACACTACCAAAAGAGAAGTAAATTCATGAAACATATCACTAGTCACAGTACTCGCAGAAGTGGCAACAATAACCGAGTAACCTCAGTCTTAACTGCCTATGACAAAATCTTACTAACCCTTCTATCTCTCTCTGTAGGGGTACCAGAATTGAGGCCATATTGAAGCATCCCCCGCAGGTACTATATACACATTCAGGATAATGGTGCATCCCAGCTGTGACATGTCTGACCAAGGTGCTCAGGCACAGTTTGCAATATAGTGCCAATACACACAAGATTTCTATAATAGTGACTCTCCAAGTATATAAATGCAAATATGCTCAAAGGATCTTAAAAAAACAGTGGTTGACTTCCAAAGGAATAACTAATTTGTGTATCAAGCTTTATAGGTAAGCTTATCTATGTGTGTTAATGCCTTTGAATCCTTATCCTGTAAAATCAGACTCTGCCTGTAAGGCAGCTGCATGTCCTTCATGTGTCCATGTGGATTTACTCCAGGTACTCCGGTTTCTTCCAAATACATGCATTAGGTTAACTGATTACTCTAAATTGGCCCAAGTGAGTGTGCATGACTAGGTTTGATGTAAACTTGTTCCTGTCACGAACAGCCATAGGTGCCATAAGTGACATTAAATAAACCAACAAAGAAACAAATATCCAATAATCTCGAGCTTTGCAGCCCATACTGTTAAAGAACGAACTGTAGAAAAAGCATGAGCTAGTCTGTGTATCTGAGTGAATAAATAGGATTAGCTGCAGCTGTTTTATCAGAAGAGGTCGTCGTCCTAGAGTCATGCTGTGTGGAAACAGTTTAAAATCCTCAGCTGTATTTATTTAAACTGTTTTAAAAAGTCCACATTCAACAGTGATACACATCAAACTTAGACTGTCCTCTATTGCCCCTCCTTACAATTAATCTATAGCAGCGGTGCACCAGCATCCAAACCCTAATCCGTTTATGACATGCATTGTGAGGTTCTTAGGACTCAACTTTTAATAACTTCAACAAATTGCTTCAGTCAGTAGCGTATTTTCAGCCCCTCTTTGGTTGAACTTATTTTCTATTCTGTGTTCCACATCCTCTTTTATGCTCTCCTTTATTTTCTCTCTACCCATGCAGCTTGGAAAGACCCTGAATTCCCTGAAACCCTGAAGTAAATGATATGCTAAAAGCAGGTAAGGTTTCATGTTAATGTCCAACCACTATGTATACTGGTTATTATACTTTAAGTTAAACAAGAAGTGGTGTAGGACTATTCATTACATATATAAGTATTTGCCTGGATCATCTTTAATAATGTCTAAGTGTAATAATAATATAGAGAGTGTATGGTAGTCAGTTAGAATTGAGTATTTTCCATGACCATGTTCTGAATAAAATTCTGATAGTGTTTTTATGAGATTCTTATGAGTATAGTTTTAGCAAATACAAAACTCACTGGATGATCTATCGGTGCTGGAAACATTACTAAAATGTCCACATCAGCCATCAGCCAACATCTTCTTCTTCTTCTTCTTCTTCTTTCGGCTTCTCCCTTTATCGGGGGTCACCACAGCGAGTTAAACATTTCCACCTCACCCTGTCCTCCACGTCTTCTACTCTCACACCAACTCCCTGCATATCTTCATTTACCACAACCAAATAGCTCCTCTTTGGTCTTCCTCTCCGTCTCTTGCCTGGCAGCTCCATCTCCAACATCCTCCTACCAATATATCCACTATCCCTCCTCTGCACATGTCCAAACCATCCCAGTCTTCCCTCTCGAATTTTGTCTCCCAATTTTCCAACCTGTGCTGTCCCTCTGATGATCTCATTCCTAATCCTGTCCACCCTAGACATTCCTAAAGAGAACCTCAACATCTTAAGTTTTGCCACCTCCAGCTCTGCTTCCTGTCTCTTTGTCAGTGCCACTGTCTCTAACCCATACAACAAGGCTGGTCTCACTACTCTCTTATAAATCTTTCCTTTCACTTTTGCTGCGACCCTTTTTGTCACACAGCACTCCTGACACTCTTCTTCATTCACTGCCTGTACTCTCTTCTTCACCTCCTTTCCACACTCCCCATTTCCTTGGACAGTTGATCCCAAGTACCTGAACTCCTGTACCTTTGTGACCACTGATCCCTGTAGCCTGACTATTCCACCTGCCTCCCTTTCATTTACACACATGTATTCTGTCTTACTACAGTTGACTTTCATTCCTCTCCTTTCCAGATGATACCTCCACCTCTCCAAGTTCTCTTCTACCTGTTCCCTGTTCTCACTACAGATTCCTGTCTGACCTCATCTGTTAGTCTGTCCATCACCAGAGCAAATAAGAAGGGACTCAGGGCCGATCCTTGATGCAGTCCCACCTTTACCTTGAAGCTATTTGTCACTCCTACAGCACATCTCACCGCTGTCACGCTGTTGTCATACATGTCCTGCACTAATCTAACGTACTTTTCAGCCACTCGAGACTTCCTCATACACCACCACAGTTCCTCCCTTGGCACCCTGTCAGAAGCTTTCTCCAAATCCACAAAGATGCAATGTAGCTCTTTCTGACCATCTATATACTTCTCCATCAGCAGTCTCAAAGCAAAAATTGCATCCATAGTGCTCTTCCTTGGCATGAAACCATACTGTTGTTCACACACTGTCAACTCCTGTTTGAGCCTAGCTTCGACAACTCTCTCCCAAATCTTCATTGTGTGGCTCATCAACTTTATGCCCCTGTAAGAGCCACAACTCTGTACATCACCCTTCTGCTTAAAAATTGGTACAAGTAAACTTTTCCTCCATTCCTCTGGCATACTCTCATTCACCAGAATTCCATTAAATAATCTAGTCAAAAACACCACTCCCAGCTCTCCTAGATTTTCCATACCTCAACCGGTATGTCATCAAGTCCCACTGCCTTTCTGTTCTTCATCCTTTTCAAAGCTTTCCTCACTTCTTCCTCGCTAATCTTTGCTACATCCTGTTCCACAATTTCTACACCATCCATGCCTTCTTTCCCTGTCATTTTCTACATTCATCAACTCCTCAAAATACTCCTTCCATCTTTCCCTCACCCTCTCCTCACCTGTCAGTACATTTCCATTTCTATCCTTGATCACTCTGACATGCTGCACATCCTGTCCAGCTCTATCTCTCTGTCTCACCAGCAGAAACAACTCCTTCTCTCCTTCCCTACTGTTTAACGTTTCATATAACTCATCGTAGGCCTTCTGCTTGGCCTTTGCTACCACCCTCTTTACCCTTTGCCGCATCTCATTGTATTCCTGCCTACTCTCTTTAGTTCTGTCCCTGTCCCATTCCTTCTTTGCTGACCTCTTTCTCTGAATAACCTCCTGCATTTCCTCATTCCACCACCAGGTTTCCTTTTCATCCTTTGCCTGTCCAGAAGACACACCTAGTACCTTTCTACCTGTCTGTCTAATTACTGTTGCTGCTACTACCCAGTCATCTGGGAGCTCTTTCCTATCACCCAAAGCCTTTCTCAGCTCCTCTCTGAACTCCTTCTTCCTTTCTCAACTTCCACCATTTGGTCCTCTGCTCTGCCTTTGTCCTCTTCCTCTTCCTAACCATCAGAGCCATCCTGCACACCACCATCCGATGCTGCCTAGCTACACTGTCCCCTGCCACTACCTTACAATCACCAATCTCTTTTAAGCAACCTCTTCTACATAGGAGTAGTCTACCTGTGTACTCATCCCTCCACTCTTTTAAGTCACCCTATATGCTGCTCCTTCTTTTGGAAAATGTGGTTAACCACAGCCATTCCCCATCCTCTTTGCAAAAATCCACCACCATCTGTCCTTCTAGGTTCCTATCCTTAACCCCAAACCTGCCCATCACTTCCTCATCTCCTTTATTACCTTCACCAACATGACCATTGAAATCTGCACCAATCACCAGTCTCTCCTCCCTGGGAATGCTCTCAACCACTTCATCCAACTCCCTCCAGAATCTCTCTTTCTCCTGTATTTCACAGCCAACTTGTGGTGCATAGCCACTAACAACATTCACCATTACACCCTCAATTTTCAGCTTCATATTATCCTATCTGACACCCTTTTCACCTCAACGACATTCTTTACATAGTCCTCCTTCAGGACCACAGTAACTCCATTTCTCTTCCTATCCACACCATGGTAAAACAGTTTAAACCCTGCACCAATGCATCAAGCCTTGCTACCTTTCCACTTTGTCTCCTGCACACACAACACATCGACCTTTCTCCTCTGCATCATATCAGCCAGCTCTCTACCTTTCCCTGTCATTGTCCCTACATTTTGGGTTGCTACCCTCAGTGCTATATTCTGGCCCATTCTGATTACTCTCTGTCTCCTCACACGCTTCCCTCCTCTTCGTCTTCGGCAAACAGTAGTCCAATTTCCGCTGGTACCCTGTTTGCTACCAGTACCAGTGGTGGTTGTTGTTAAGCCGGGCCGCGACCGATCCGGTATGGTGAAATTATTATGAACTCGCATACTTTATTTGGCAAATGTTTTACACCGGATGCCCTTCCTGACGCAACCCTCACCATTTATCCGGGCTTGGGACCGGCACTAGAAATACCCTGCCTGAGCAATCTAGCGGCTGGTTTGACATCAGCCAACATGTCCCATATAATTTATCTGAGAAATTTACAAGAGCCAGTCATTTGGATATTTTAGCTTTACTACAGCTCAATCAATTTGCATAAAATTAGGAAAATTCTATTGTCAATTGGATTTTCGCCTATATCATGTCTTTACCTGTACCACAGCTCTGAGTTTCATACATTAAAAAAGAAATTAATAGGAAATGAACAGTCGCCTGTCACGCCCACGGACGAGTCGACCGCTCGTGCTCGCACGCTCCCACGCTCCGCCTCTCCGGTATACTGATCCTCACACCTGTGTGTGGTTACCTGCCTCATTATAAGCGGCGTGCTGAGCTTATTCTCTACGAGGTTCCAAGCCTGTTTAGCTCTCCCAGTTTTTGCTACCGAGTTACAGCCTTGAATAAAAGTTACCTGACGTCAAAACCACTCAACTCGCGTTTGTCTCCTGCATTCCAACCGCTCTCGTCACATCGCCTGTCACTTTAGATTAATCAACCAGCTAAATAAAAGACACTCAGCTGCTCTACAGACTAAAACATTATTATTATTATTATTATTATTATTATAATTATTATTATTTATTATTTTTTTTTAAAATTAGATTTCTTTTATTATTATTATTATTATTATTATTATTATTATTATTATTATTATTATCATCATTATCATCTCACATCATGTTTAGCAGACATGTACATTTTTCAAGTTTGTCTTACAACTTAGCTGAGCAGGTAAAGTCCTTGCTCAAGGGCCCAACAATATGGATGAGTCAGGAGTTGAACTCACAACCTTCCAGAGCCTTAATCACTGTAATGGTAGGCCTGCAACAATTTAACAAAACAGCCAATGGATCTATGTGTCCTAGACATTCTGTAGGAGTGTATACAATATCCATTGATTATTAAGGTCAGTTTAATTACAGGTGAGTGAAGAGAATGTAACAGCTGTCTACTTTATATAGATTTCTAGTTTTCTACAGCCCCAAATTAGAAAAGGTTGGGATGGTATGGAAAATACAAATAAAAAACCCAGTATTCCATACGTTTAATTTAAGTTTTTATTTCCCTGCAAACAGCACGAATGCAAGATATTTCCTGTTTTTTTCTAGTCAACTTTATTTCATTTGTTAATATACATCCATTCCCGCATTTCAGGCCTGCAACACATTCCATAAAAGTTGGGACAGGGGTAATTTAGCGCTAGTAATGATATAAAAAAATGCTAAATAATGATGTGATTTCAAACAGGTAATGTCAACAGGTGAATCATGATTTGGTAGAAAAACAGTAACCACGAAAGGCTGAGTCTTTGAGGAGCAAAGTTGGGCAGAGGATCTCCAGTGTTCCTCAAAGAAAGATTGGAAGGGATTTACATATTTAACCTTCTACAGTGCATATTATCATTAAATGTCTCAAAGACAATGGAGGAATTTTGGTCTGTAAACTGAATAGCTTTGATCTCCGATCCCTCAGATGGCACTGCACCAACCACTGTCATTCATCAATGTGTTATAACCACATATACAAGGGATTACTTTATCAAACCTTTATCAAGCACTACAATACAGAGTTATATTCACAAATGCCACTTAAAACTTTACTTTGAAAAATAGAAACCACGTCCAGAAGTGGCATCAATGCCTCTGGACTCGGAGGCACCTGGGATGGATCAACACATATTGGAAACCAGTATTGTGGTCAAACAAGTAAGTATTCCAGATCGTTTTTGGAACAAATGGATGCTGTTACTGGACCAGAGAGGAACAGGACCATCCAGACTTTCATCAGCAACAAGTCCAAAAGCCAGACTCTGTCATTGTATGGGGTTGTGTCAGTGCCCTTGCCAAAGTTAATTTACACTTTTGTGATTCCAGCATTAATGCAGAAAAGTACATTGAGATTTTGGAGGAACATAAGCTGCCTTCACGATGACATCTTTTCCAGGGAGACCCATGCACTTTTCAACAAAACAAACCAAATAAAAAGGACTGAAATCTGTAAATGTCTTCCAGTCTTTATTTGAGAAACATTGTTTTTAAACTTATCATTAATTTTCTCATGCATTTGTTGATAAACTGGAGATCCTCTGTAGATCTTTACTTCTCAAAGACTTTTGTGGATACTGCTTTTGTACAAAATCATGATTATAATCACATGTTGACATCACCTGTTTGAAATCACATCATTTTTTAATATTTTACCTCATTACTAGCCCTAAATTGCCCCATCCCCGCTTTTTTTGGAATGTGTTGCAGGCTTGAAATACATGAACGGATGTTTATTAACAAATTAAATGAAGCTGCCCAGAAAAAACATTAAATACCTTTGGTTCATACTGTCTACAATGAAACAAAAGTCAATGTAAGGAACACTGTTTATTTATTTTTTTTTATTTTAATTGCATTTTATATACCCTCCCAACTTTTTTTCTGATTTGGGGTTGTAGGATATGATAGCCATTTATATGTCCTTAAATAGTTCTACCACTGTTTTATTTTCATTTATTAGGTGAATAAATTGTCCATGACCTGTTAAATATGAGTAGAAAAAAACTGCATAATTGTCACATTCACTATTACTTTGGTTAAGCAGAGACTTTGGTCTAAATGAGTCTGAAGACTTTCCTTGTTCTTTCTTTCTTTTTTCTGTTGGCATGCAGGTGGTTCCAGCTCTCTGTGATGATTCCCTTTCTATCTATTTGGCCTACTTAGACACAGTGTAAGTAGCACATCTCTCTGTGTGTAGGGGGTTGAATAATTTACTGAGAGCAGTGGTTGGTAATAGCCTCATGGACAATGGCGCCTGCCTGCTGCCGGTAATGATGCTCATTATTTCTGTGCACAGGGAAGGAAAGAGCCAAGGGGAAGTGAACAAATGTCTTTGTGGTAGAGAAAAGGAAGGATACACTGAGTGTGTATTCTCCAGATTTGGTATGAAAAATCTTTGCTCGTCATCTATCTCTTCTGAGTGCTGTCATTGTTTGTCAAATGCTAGAGGATTTGGCTAAAAAGAGATCCCCTATTAAGAATTTCAATGGAAAGGTGTGTGTTCAAGAAAGAGGGAAACATACTGTGTGTGTGTAGTATGTAGGAAACCCCATAGCTCCCACTTGTAGAGTGCTGCATGGCTTCTGCAATGGCGTTGCTTTACTAAAGGATAACACAGTCAGGCATAACTATTAGTATACAATACATAGGCTCGTGTTATCATATTGTTCACACAGTCTTAGTATTAGATTACTGGGGAATGTACAGAAGTACAGAAGTCAGAGTTGCATTTTCAAAAAGTGAATTCATAACATATCCTACTGCAGTTCTATCTTAAAACCTCCTCACTTCTCTTTCTGCTCTGCTCTCATTTGATCTCACATTTCTGTTTGTTTTCTCTCTAATCTAGAAATAATAGAAGAAGTACAAGAAAAGCAAACAAATAAACTATGGCAGTTAAAAAAAAGAGTTTGTGTAGACATCAACGTGTGGAATGAACTCTTACACTTAGCAGACACCTTTATCCAGAGCAAGATATATTTGATACAGTCTTACAATCCAAGCAATTGTGGGTTAAGGGCCTTGCTCAAGGAGCCAACAGAAGCAGATTGGTAGATGTAGTATTTGAGCTCTGGACCTTCTAGTTCACAGTTCAGTACCTCAACCACTACACCATCACAGTTTTATAGTGCCATTGTTAAACTGTTAAATCAGCTGAAAGAATCTGATTGACTGTGGTAGCCTAGTGTTTAAGGTACTGGACTATGGACCAAAAGGTCCAGGATTCAAATCCCACCTCTGCCAAGCTGCCACTGTTGGGTCCTTGAGCAAGGCCCTTAACCCACAATTGCTTGGATTGCAAGTTTGTATCAGTTGTAAGTCGCTCTGGATAAGGGCATCTGCTAAATGCTGTAAATGTAAATGTAAATGTAAATGCACAGGACCCTGATCATCACATTTGAAATGAATTGGAACACCAACTGCAAGGAAGACCTTATCACCTAACATCAGTTCCTGATACAACTAATGCTTTTGTGGCTGAATGAAAGAGATTCCATGTGGTTGTTATGGAGGACCAAATATGACAACAAATAAATAAAAAAACCCACAAATAATCTTCAACACGCTTACATGTCCGAGACGGTTAATGTGGTTTGTCCTGTCTATTTGCTCCCAGTGCAGACAAGAGAACCATATTTCCACATGGGTTTAAACATTACTAATAGGATACGTTTCTGCTGTGGAAATGCATTGTTGATAATCAACAAAACAAATGAAAATAAGAAACCCACAATTGTCAAGCTGGTCTGTGTTATCCCATGGAGATGGTTGCTCTATTGTTTAGTTACCCTCTGTCCACCCTGGACCAATAGCTCTTTAGAAATTGTATTACTGTCACCCACCTCATTAACATGAACTGGAGGAAGAAATCCATAATTATATAAACAAATAAATAAATACATTAGCCATATTTTTATTTATATACCACTTTATGCTGAACATTAATCGATTGATTGATTGATTTGTCAGGTTTGGTCCTCCATATGTTATGTCCCAAAACTTTGTGGAAAACCTTGTCAGAAGTTTGGAAGCAATTCAATTCAGTGTGTCTTCATTATCATGAATGTTATATAATTTTGCCAAGACATATATTCCCAGTAAAACAACCACTAAGACCATGAACATATGTAAGCAAATACACAACAAAAACATATTTATACAAAGAAATAGAAAATCAGTCTTGACTGATGGCACCATGATGTACTGTGGAAAGAAGTCAAGGCATTGAGGAGGAGTGTGATGTCTTGGGCAATGTTCTCCCTATTCCAGGCATTAATTCATTTACCAATTAATTTTCATACAAATTTACGTCAGTTCAGGGCCATGAGGAACCCAAAGCTAACCAGCATCACAGGGCTCAAGAAAGGAACCAACCCTAGACAAGGTATCAATCTATCACAGTGCACAAACAGACTCTCACTCACACTGGGACACTTCAGAGAGACCAACTAACCTAATGTCTGTCTTTCCACACAGACAGAGTGTGAACCGGGAGTCAAACCAGGAATCTCTGGAGCTGTGAAGCAACAGTGGTAGTCACATGCACTACTGTTTCCGCCTTCATGTGGACATCAATTTGACATGTGCCACCTACCTAAACGTCAAGTCAGGTGGTCATGATGTTTTAGCTCCTCAGTGTATGTTCATGTGTATACTCAAATAAGCATTTAAAAAAGTCATCCCTTAGTGGATTCTAGGCTTATTAAAGATATTAAAGTAATGATGAACTATATAAAATGTATTTTATAAACAAATTATTTCAAGTGACTGTTCATTGTAAAAATTGTTACTGAATACTTTTGTTTAGGTCTTTTAAGATATTGTGGCATTGAACATATGATTATAAAGTGCTAGAATGTGCTCTGTTCCAATATCAAAGACATATTTGTCAATTGCACATGAAATTACTGTGGTAGCGCTGCTAATGCATTACACCTAGTTGAAAGAATTACATATATCATCAAAATGATATGAATTAACTATATGATTTACAGTAAAATAATATACAGTGGTGCTTGAAAGTTTGTGAACCCTTTAGAATTTTCTATATTTCTGCATAAATATGACGTAAAACATCATCAGATTTTCACACAAGTCCTAAATATTGAAAAAGAGAACCCAGTTAAACAAATTAGACAAAAATATTATACTTGGTCATTTATTTATTGAGGAATATGATCCAATATTACATATTAGTGAGTGGCAAAAGTATGCGAACCTTTGCTTTCAGTATCTGATGTGACCCCCCTGTGCAGCAATAACTGCAACTAAACGTTTCCTGTAACTGTTGATCAGTCCTGCACACCTGCTTGGAGGAATTTTAGCCCATTCCTCCATACAGAACAGCTTCAACTCTGGGATGTTGGTGGGTTTCCTCACATTTAACTACTCGCTTCAGGTCCTTCCACAACTTTTCAAATAGATTAAAGTCAGGATTTTGACTTAGCCATTCCAAAACATTAACTTTATTCTTCTTTAACCATTCTTTGGTGGAACGACTTGTGTGCTTAGGGTCGTTGTCTTGCTGCATGACCCACCTTCTCTTGAGATTCAGTTCATGGAGAGATGTCCTGACATTTTCCTTTAGAATTCTCTGATATAATTCAGAATTAATTGTTTCATCAATGATGGCAAGCCGCCCTGGCCCAGATACAGCAAAACAGGCCCAAACCATGATACTGCCACCATCATGTTTCACAGATAAGGTTAAGGTTCTTATGCTGGAATGCAGTGTTTTCCTTTCTCCAAACATAATGCTTTTCTTTTAAACCAAAAAGTTACATTTTGGTCTCACCTGTCCACAAAACATTCTTCCAATAGCCTTCTGGCTTGTCTACATGATCTTTAGCAAACTACAGACGAGCAGCAATGTTCTTTTTGGAGAGCAGTGGCTTTCTCCTTGCAACCCTGCCATGCACACCATTGTTGTTCAGTGTTCTTCTGATGAGGGACTCAGGAACATTAACAGTAGCCAATGTGAGAGAGGCCATCAGTTGCTTTGAAGTTACCCTGGGGTCCTTTGTGACCTCGGCAACTATTACACGCTTTTCTCTTGGAGTGATCTTTGTTGGTCGACCACTCCTCGGGAGAGTAACAATGGTCTTGAATTTCCTCCATTTGTACATAGTCTGTCTGACTGTGGACTAGTGGAGTACAAACTCTTTAGAGATGGTTTTGTAACCTTTTCCAGCTTGATGAGCTTGATGGTCCTCAGAAATCTCGTTTGTTCATGACATGATTCACTTCCACAAACACGTGTTGTGAAGAGCAGACTTTGATAGATCCCTTTTCTTTAAATAAAACAGGGTGCCCACTCACACCTGATTGCCATCCTACTGATTGAAAACACCTGACTCTAATTTCACCTGCAAATGAACTGTTAATCCTAGATGTTCACATATTTTTGCCACTCACTAATATGTAATATTGGGTCTTTTTCCTCAATAAATAAATGACCAAGTATAATATTTTTGTCTCATTTGTTTAACTGTGTTATCTTTATCTACTTTTAGAATCTGCTGATGTTTTAGGTCATATTTATGCAGAAATATAGAAAATTCTATATACCACTGTACACTCATCAGCCACTTAACACTTTGCTAGTACCATGTTGGACCAACCTTTGCCCTCAGAACTGCCTTAATTATTTTAGGTGTAGATTCAACAAGTTGCTGGAAACATTACTCAGAGTTTTTGGTTTTTGTCCATATTAGCATATCATGATTTTTTGCTGTGGATTTGTTGGCTGCACGACCATGATGTGAATCTCCCATTCCGCCACATCCAAAGGTGTTCTATTGGATTGAGATCTGGTGACTGTGGAGGCCATTTGAATACAGTGAACTCATTGTCATGTTAGAAAAAACTGTTTGAGATGATTCGGGAGTTTTGTGACATGGCGTGTTGAAGATGGATACACTGTGGTTTTACTGTGGTTTTTGTGAGCCTCTGTGAATTGTAACCTGTTCTTAGCTGTCAGGAGTGTCACCCAGTGTGGCCATCTGCTGCAGTAGCTCATCTGCTTCAAGGTTTGATGTGTTGTACTTTAAGAGATGCTCTTCTGCATAATTTGGTTGTAACGAGTGGTTATTTGAGTTAGTGTTCCCTATCTATCTGCTTGCCATTCTGGCCATTCTCTTCTGACCTCTGGCATCAACAAGATATTTTCACCCAGAGAGCTGCCACTCACTGCATATTTTTGCAATTTCTAAACATTCTCTGTAAACCCTAGAGATGGCTTCATGGAAATCCCAGTAGATTGACGGTTTCTGAAATATTCAGCCTGTCTAGCACCACTCAACATGGCACTCTCAAAGTCATTAAAATTATGTTTCTAACCTATTCTGTTGCTCAGTTTGAATTCAGCAGGTTATCTTGATCAAGTCTACGTGCCTAAATGCATTGTGTTAATGAGGAGTTATCAAGCAGTGGTGAGTGAGTGTATATATACTGTACAGCCTAACGAGAAAGTTCTAGAATATGTAAATATGCAAATGTTGCTCTCTTGTATTCTGCTGATCACTGGTCATTGTGTTTCTGCTTGTGCTTGTTCTTTGAACTGAGTGTTCAGACTCTGTTAAGACCCTTCTTTTTTAATGTAGTGTTCAACGCTCCATTTTAAGAGCTTTGCTATTTTAACTTGTGTTTGCACTCTGTTTACGAAAGTTGTTCTTTGAGCTTAATGTTCAAGCTCTATGTTTATAGCATTGTTCTTAAGAACTTTGTACTCATACTTGTGTGTTTGGCTTGTGCCCTGCAATCTGTATTAGAGAGCCTCACAATAGTTATTATTTCTTTGTGCTGTTATCTCTGTGGTGAGTTCCGTTTCTGCCTCTTTTTTTTTACAACATGTGTATTCACGTCTCATGGTGATAGTAGTAGCACTAAAATTTGCAGCAGCAGAGATAAGCAATTTTGGCAAATTGTAACCACAAAATATAGACTAATGAAATATTCTGTGGTTACAATTTTGCAATAGCGCACTATGCCATGCAATACCATTTACGGGGGAAGGGAGGGTTGGGTGTGTGTTCAATTTGCATATTCATAGAAATGAACTTATTAGCTTCCTGAATAACTGCCAAGGTAAGCAATTTTGGTAGTTATTGTAATTCTACGAAATTATTGCAATGTAGTATTGTAGTAGGGCATTGTTCTGGGAAATAAGGATTATTTGAATATGATTTACAATCACCCTGTTCACGCTGGTCTTCTTTCAGTCCAAAACACCCTATCTCTCTAAAATACACCCATGTTAACCTTCAAGTCCTCACTAACACACAACATTTTCTCTAAGCTGTCCAGTTGATGGATGTGGCTTCTGTGTGTGATGAGCTTTGTGACCTTCCTCTAGCTTCCTCACTTGCTCACTACCTCCTGTTTCCTGCAATTCAGCTCCGTCTACTTGATGGTTTGTGTGTGTGTGTGTGTGTGTGTGTGTGTGTGCGTGTGTGTGTGTGTGATTTTGCTGGTCCCCAAATGAAAATAGCTTTAAAAAAATAAAAAAACCTGCACTTTTCTTTAGAAAAAATGAAAGACCGAAAACATTTCCTATATAGTACCGAGGATACAATTACAGATAGATGTAGGTGTAGCATTAACTTGCTGCAGTAATATTAAGTCAATGGAAAATCCCCACAGTTATAGAAAGACAAACTTGTCTTGAATGCTGTGTGTGTGCGTGTGTGTGTGTGTGCGTGCGTGCGTGCGTGCGTGCATGCGCGCACGTGCATGTGTGCTTTTGGGTTCAACTTTGTGTTAAATGGCATGTGTATGTATGCCTGTATCTTTGTCAGTGTCTGTTTGAACGCAGCTAGGATGGCAGCTCATAGAAGAGGAGTCAAATGTATTCACACTCCAGAGGCATGAAAAGGTCAGCACTATCAGACAGCACAATTCAAACAGACCCAAGAGGGGGTGAAAAATGAAAGATAGCAGGAAATGAAAGACTAGTGAGTTTTTCCTTCTTTCTTCATTTGCAACTGTGTAGGAAATTCTGTTGAACATTACAGTCAATTGGGTCAAATGGATATCAGAAGTGCTTTATGTGAAGAAGCACATAAAGCACTAATAGATTTCTTCATCTGAAATCTATTAGTCCTACTCCAAATGGGCTTGCGTATTAATGTTTGGACGAATGGTAGAAGCATACCACCTTCAGTGGCTTAAATTAAAACATTGAGTTATTGTAAGATAAGATTTATGTACATTCAGTGAGTGTGTAATTAAAAGACAGTCATGTTTAGCACAACTTTCTGGTCAGAAGGTTCATAGTTTCAGAACAAAGGACTATTTTTCCTTTTTCAAATCATCATGTAGAAGCAAGAGAGCATATATTTATGTAATTATTCATCCCCATAGTCCCCATTTCCTCAGAAATAATTATTAGCGCATTGTCAATAATGTCATTCATTCATTCATGTTCATACCCACTTCATTCAGTTCAGGGTAAAGGGGGATCTGGGACCTAGCACAGGGCTCAAGGTGGGAACCAACCCTTCTCCGGAGCTGTCAGGCAACAGCGCTAACCACTTCCTCACCATGCCACCTGATGTCAATAATGAGAAACAGATACACAGTGTATATTGTTTAATCATGTAACTCTTTTAAATAATGATTCCCAGATTGACTGTACATGTTAGTCTGTGGATGCGAATGCCACTGAGTTATTAATATTTATTTTTATTTTCAAATCATAACAACCAATCCATAGTCAGACCATCAAATATACACAGTCAACTTCTAAACTATTGTGTTTTAGTGTCAGTTTGTTTGAGGAGAAGCTTGTCTCGCTAAAATTAGATAAAGCTGCCACCTTTGTGTTTCACTCAGCTCGTTCATGCCTCTGCTGATTCAGCTCATAGCTATTTTGACAGAATAATGCAGACTAATTTTAGTGAAAGTTTTAAAAGATTCCGGATGGGGTGGCTCAGTGGCGCAGTGGTAGTCACTGTTGCCGCACAGCTCCAGAGCCTTGGTTTTGAATTCTAGATGAAAAGTGAATGAGTGAGATTTTGCATTGACAAAAAAAATAATGCACCCAGACAGAAATGCCGGATTGCTGCAAAACTCGGCATGCAGTTATTTCTCAGGCAGATATGTAGGCGTGGTCTGATTAGACTCGGTCTTGCCACAAGAGGGAACTTTAAATGACTCTCAGAGGCTGCCTTTTGGTAGTGTAACTCTTGGTGAGAGATTGTTGACTGCTAGACATGCTTCTACAACACACTCGATTTTGCCCATTTGACAGACTTTGAGAGGGGGCGCATCATTGGACAGAGAGAAGCAGGAAGGTCATTTTGATTAATTGCCCACCATCTAGGCCATTCTGATGTAGATGTTAGGAGGTGTTGGGAGCAGTGGTTCCATGCTTGCACACACAAACAGGGTCTGGACAGTCCATACAGACCACCAGTAGAGAACATAGTTTGATCCATCGACAAGCACTACACACCAAGCGTTTCCCAGGAATGTCTCCCCCGATTGTTACACCACTTGGCCTGCCAGGTTGCCAGACTTAAAACCAACTGAGCATTTATGGGCTCAGCTGCGACATCTGTGGAAAAAATGTGCCACAGGATATCATACTGTGCCTTTATGCCTCCACGCCCAACTGTATCTCATCTTGTATCCAGGCTAGAGGCAGCCTGACAGGGTACTAGAGCCTCCTTTTGTACAGTTTTCCCCAATAAACGTATTCTTTTGCTGTAATATTGTAATCGCTTACATATATCATCATTATATTCATACATATATTCTTCATTAGGTTTTTTGTAAATGATTGTATGTTGGTATCATCAGAAATATGATGATATGGATAAAAAAACACTAAAAAGCAGCCATTAACAGTGAGTAGGCTTTTATTGAATTTATGCATTTTATTGAAAACCACAGTGACCCCAGAGGGTTACAGCAGGTCAGTGTCCTAGCACCTTATAATTTAGAAAATTTTGAAATTCTAACACACACAATATAGCCAAAGTGTGTAGACACCTGTACAGTGAGTAAATTTTTGATCATTTGAGCCCCACACATCACTAACAGGTTTTTAATGCAAATCAGACAGGCATGGAATCTTCATAGACAAACAGTGGTGATACCATTGGTTGTACTGAACACCTCAGTGACTCTCAGTCTGACTTCCCAACAAGTCAGTTCATCAGCTTTCTGCCCTGCTTCTCTAAAACAAAGTCAATAAAGAAATGGATTGCCAATGGTGTAGAACTTGTTTGCCTTGCAAGAGCCCTGATCTTAACCCCATCAGACACCTTTGGGGTGAAGGAGAATGCCATCACAGAACCAGGTTCAGCATCAGTGCCTGACCTCAGAAACATGTTCCAAAGACTAGTGGTAAACCTTTTCAGAAGTGCGAATGCTGTTTTAGTAGCGAAGCATAACATATTCCATACTACTTCTCATGTATGTGGATATAATTTGAGTATCCACAAACCTTTAGTGAAACAAACTCTTACTCTGGTGTCTGTTATTTGCAAACATTGGACTCTATACTCTCTATCTCTCTGTCTCAAACACAATCCCATGCACCCACGTGTGTACCCCTCCTCTTCCCTTTCAGTAAAAGTGGGTTAGTTGGCTAAGGTGGCCATGGGGTGTCTGGTGTGTCTGCAGGGACACCCGGCTAGATGCTATATTCAGCCTCTCATTATACACACTGTCTGTCAGAGATGGATTAGAGTCAGCACATACCAGGTCCTGCTATTAATCATTTTAATCATTACGTATCGATCATCTAGAAGGACTGTGCCTGTGTGTAGTAAGTTAAAAGAGCTTCTGTAGATATTAGGAAAACATCCAGCCAAACATGCACTAGACACTAAAAGGGGCATATAATTCACAATGGTATTCTTTCAACACCATTTCTCCTTCCTAAAGCAGAAGCCAAGCCTAGAGTTGTAGGTCACTCGCGCACACACACACACACACACACACACACACACACACACACACACACACACACACACACACACACAGAAATTAACATTACGTAGAAAGGCTACAAAGATTACTCTATTTATACTAGTGGCAGTTTCTGTAATTAATACTGAGCACTGATAGAGAGCAGACTCGGGGGCCACATTTCAGTTTATGTTTCCATAGTAACCTGGCCCATGGAGACAAGTTGGGGGTCACGAGTCCGCTGATTTGTCTTGGTTACAGAAAAATAAAGTGATGTTTCCACCAGTTCAGCCATCCATTTGTTTTTAAATGTGTCCTTTGGATTGAAACTGAGGTACTGTGACCATGCTGCAAAATAGTTTCAGAGAGGGAATGATCCTGCAGTGTTGTCACAAGAGGTCAGTTTCGTGTTCACCTCATTTGAATCCTTTATATGGATTGGCCACGAGGATAAAGCATTTGCCACAGCTTCATGGTGTGAGCCATGAAAGCTGACAAACAAGGCTCTACATTCGCAAAGATATTTTTGCCATGGACATAACTGTATGGTAATCTACATTTCTCAAGGACAAAATGACATGCAGTGGATGCATAGAAATAATCCAGTGATCAGATTTCAATGGTTTCCTGATTATTCAATTAGTCATGTAAGCAGCATACCAAGTATACACTACATAGGCAAATGTTTGTGGACACCCAAAAATTACAGAAAAACACAGGTTGGTCACACTACTTTACGATGTTTGCCTGACGTTCCTGCTACAATTCCATGTTTTGAACATGAATGTTTTTTGGGGGGCACTGGCTTACATTTGGCATTCCAATTCATTCAAGGTGTCTGGTGTAGTTAATGTTAGGGCTCTGTGAATTGCTAGTCAATTTCTCCTACCAAGTTGGCAACCCAATATCTACTTTGTTTTCTGAGAACAGGGCAGAACCTTTATGAGTTAACTTGTTGGGAATGTAGAAAAGTATGAGTGTTCTATTGAGAGTCACTGCATTGTTCAATAAAGCCCAATATACTGTCACTGTTTATTCATAGAGGCTGTATTGTAAGGGTGTGTGCACAGCAGCTAGAAGGTAGTACTGCTGTGGTTTGTAACCCAGCCGCTAGATGGCAGTTGGCGTGCACCAGTGTGAGAATACTGTGCTGAGTGAAAGCATCAGAGGAAGTGCAGCTCCAGCAGACACTGGGTGAATCCCGTTTCAGGGGCTGCATCCTTCGAAGGATGCGGTCTACCCGGTCTATGAAGGTGTGTGCTTGGAAGGCTGGGCAGACCGCGGCAAAGGCCGAACTGAAATGAGATGGTCTACTCTGCATTGGATTTCCTGTTTGCGTCACAGAACCACCCGTCCGCACCGTATCACAAAACAGCAATAATCGTTATAACAATGCAGCCAGAAATTTTGAGTTTAGTTTATATGCTGTTTTTGTTTTTTCAATTATTGGAGGAGATGCTTCACTGCAGGCATTGGCATTCATTTTCCCTCAAGCAGTTTAATAAAGGTCTCCGTTTGCTCGTTGCTCCCTAAAACAAAACCAAAAAATGTTGCGCTTTTGCTTTTTAACATTTACCTATTCCAGTTTTAAAATCCTTACATTTAAATAACATATATTCCTCAGCCAACTGTTCCGATATCCCTAAGTTCCCCTCATGCGCAATGCACCTCGGGATATCGTAGGTTGCGAAGAATACATCAGATGTATCCTTCGTTTTCAGGGAAAAGAAGGCCACATTTGTTGGCCGCATACGAAGGAGCCTTCGGAATGGGACAGCCTAGGTGTGGCGCTGTGACGCAATCGGTCTTCAAATGCAGCCTTCGAAGGACGAAGCCCCTGAAATGGGATTCACCCACTACATTGTTTTTACCTATCAGACATACTCTTTAAAGTGGTCCAAACTGTAGGGTCTTTGTAGGGTAGAGAGACCATCAGGTAATAGTATAAGAGGAGTAAGTCTGTGTGTTTGGACAAAAAAAAAAGAGAAAATGAAAGAAAAAGCAAAATGCTTGAAAGAAAGGTGAAATGATGTGAAAAGAAAGATTTATGAGAAAGTCAAAGACTAAAGAAATCAGGAGTTTGGAAGAGAAGAGAGTTAATGAATGAAGAAATAAAAAGTTAAAGTTGTTTAACTGTCTTAGTTAAACATTCTGCTACTTTAATTTGAGTTGGATCATAGATTATAACAGCCTTAGTTTGTTGCACTGTTTTCCTTTTTTGGAAGCTGAGGTGCCATTTTGAGTCCCTTGTTATTTTTGGCTCACTACTCAGGTGTAAGCAAGGCCTTGAGTGGTGCAGTTGGGAAAGCATATGTCTAGCACTAGTTTGGACCTCCACTGACTGAAAGGTGGGTTTGGCTTTGCTAAGGTTCTAGTCCTAGGTTTGGAACTGCAGAAGTGACACCATGAAAACTCAGACCATTTAAGGTGTTATGGTGGGTTAACACTGTGACCTACTATCTAAGCTCCCCAGCCTCATGTGGGTCCTTCCCTCTCCATGTATAGCTCAAATTAAATCCTACCTTAAGGGTCCACCCTCACCTGATGAGGACCCCTCTGACCCATGCCTGGCCACCAGCTCACTGGCATTCCCAGCCAGGTTCCTACTGGATGCTGAGTTAATCAGGTTGTTCTGCCGACACCACATGCTTTACTTAGGATCATTAGCTGCCAATCCTTTGGATGAGGTGGGTACTCTACAGATTCCTGCCCAGCTGCTGGAGGGCCATATTGTGGCAGTTTGTGCATCTAGTTGCTACTGTAGATGGCATCAGAGGAAATACAGCTAAAGTGGACACTGCACTGATTAGCTCTGAATTGTTTTCACCTGTCAGACATGCTACATTACTCTAAAGTTTGTCTCTGGGTGTTTGAACAAAGTTTTTTTGAAAGAAAGCAAACTACAAGAGACTTGTTTGAAAGAAGGAAGACACTGAAGATGTGACAAGAGAAACAAGGTTCTGAAAGATTGATGAGAGAGTGAAAAACTATGGAAGCTAAACTCAGAAGAGGGATCTAAGAATTCCAGTGGTGGTTGAAAGTTTGTGAATTTTCTATATTTCTGCATAAATATGACCTAAAAGATCAGCAGATTTTCACACGAGTCCTAAAAGTAGATAAAGTGAATCCAGTTAAACAAATAGACAAAATATTATACTTGGCCTTTTATTCATTGAGGAAAATGATCCAATATTACATATTAGTGAGTGGCAAAAGTAGGGCGGCACGGTGGCTCGGTGGGTAGCATCGCTGCCTCACAGAAATAAGGTCCTGGGTTCAATCCCAAGCTGGAGCGGCCTGGATAGTATAGAAAATGCAAATTAATAAAAAAAGGTGGTACACCATGTTTGACATATGCTTCACAGTATGAACCCAAGATATTTCATGTCTTTTTTCTGGGCAACTTGATTTAATTTGTCAACATACATCCATTTCTGCATTTCAGGCCTGGAACACATTCCAAAGACAAGTTGGGATGTAAAAATTTAGGGCTAGTAATGAGGTAAAAACACCCAAAACTAAATAATGATGTGCTTTCAAACAGCTAATGTCAACAGGTGATTATAGTCATGATTTGGTACAAAGCAGTATGCACAAAAAGCTGAGTCTTTGAAAAGTAAAGATGGGCAGATGGTGGGCAGATAATCTCCAGTTTATCGGCAGATGTGAGAGAAAATTACTCAAATGTTTTAAAACAATGTTCCTCAAAGAAAGATTGTAAAGAAAGTACAAGGATTTAATTATTTTCCCTGTACTTTCCCTAAGATTATTAAATTATTCAAGTAATCTGTTTTCACTGCATTAAGGGCAAGGGCACAAGCCTAAGCTGAACACAGATGATCTCTGATTCCTCATACGGCACTGTATCAAAAACCATCATTCATCAAAAGCTGATAGAAAAACATGGGCAATAGAATACTTGACAAACTTTTGTCAAGCACTACAATACAAAGTTACATTCACAAATACCACTTAAATCTTTATTGTGCAAATAAGCCTTATCTTAACCTTTTTTAGTAGTGGCATCAACTTCTCTGGGCTTGGAGGCATCTGGGGTGGACCATCACACAGTGGAAATACATATTCAGACATATCAGTATTTCAAATATTTTTTGGAAGAAATGGACACCTTGTGACAAAAATATTGGACATTGTAGATTCACTCTTCCCAGCCTGGTGCAAATCTACAATTTTCTTCCTGGTGTCCTTCGACAGCTCTTTGGTCTTGATTTTGGAGTCTGACTGTTTGAGGGCTGTGGACAGGTGTCTTTTATACAGATAACGAGGTCAAACAGGTGCCATTAATACAGGTAACGAGTGGAGGACAGAAGAGCTTCTTAAAGAAGGAGTTACAGGTCTGTGAGAGCCAGAAATCTTGCTTGTTTGTGGGTGACCAAATACTTATTTTCCACCATGATTTACAATTAAATTCTTTCAAAATCCTACAATGTGATTTCCTGGATTTTTTTTCTCATTTTGTCTCTCATAGTTGAAGTGTACCTATGATGAAAATTACAGACCTCTCTCATCTTTCTAAGTCAGAGAACCTGCACAATCAGTTACTGACTAAATACTTTTTTGCCCCACTGTAGATGTCCATGCATTTTTCAACAAGACAATGCAAAACCACATGCTGCACAAATTACAAAGACATGGCTGCAGAAAAAGAGGGTGTGATTATTGGACTGGCCTGCCTGCAGTTCTGACCTGTCCCCAGTAGGGAATGTGTGGAGAATTTTAATACGAACAATGCGACAACAGCGACCCCATACTACTGCACACCTTAAGATGTGTTTCCGAAAAAATGGGACAAAATAACACATGAAACACTACATTGCTTGGTAATCTTGGTGCCAAAACATATTTTAAGTGCTGTGTGAAGTAGTTAACATTACACAATGGTACTATGCCCATTACTAACTATTTTGTAATGTGTTGCAGGCTTGAAATGCAGGAATGGATGTATTTTAACAAATGAAATTAAGTTGACCAGACAAAACGTGAAATATCTTGGGTTTATACTGTCTGAAATTAAATAAAATTCAGTAAAATTAAGTAAACATAAACACTGCATATATTTTGTTTGCATTTTCCATGCTGTGCCAGCAGTTTCTGATTTTAGGTTGTATTTCTGCTAAAAATTTTAAGAGAAACATCTGAGACTAAATTGATCAACAAGTAAACATAAATAAGAATCATCGTTACAACTCCTGAAGTATGAAAGACCAACCACTGAACACTAAACCTGTCCAATAGGGGATATCAAAGCCTAGACCATGGTTCTCTGAGGTACCAGTGCAATGACTGTTATGTTTGGTGCTATCCGTGGTACTGATCGTGTCTGCACATAATGTTCTAGGTGTGCTGGTTCACAGTTGAGAGTTCCAGCATCATTTATAAGCAAAATTGTTTATATTCCAATATTTTAAATAATGTGATCTTAATGATATGTTCTGTTAATTGTCTGTGCTTTAGTTGATATTAAAACACTGAAACAGGCCCTTCTTTCTGCTTCGTTGCTAGCTGCAACTTGAGAATTCTGCATATTGACAATTGCAAATTTTGGGGAACCTAAAAATAGTATCTGTGAATATATGGTAATCATAGTTTACTGGGCCAAGCAAGTAGCTGTGTTCAGGTAGCAGTGTGAGAGGGAAGTGATCAAAGATTATGGGTCTAGATGATGAATGATTCCAGATACTGTAGTCTATCAAGCACAATTTATCAAAGTGAGTTTTTCCCCTTACTCTAGTTACATGCACTGGCTGGATGTAAAACTGAATGAGTACTTGAAAGAAAGGGAGTCAGAATCACATTTTATTGCAGCTCCAATGTTCGTGTCATATTGATTAACTATAAGTATGTAAGGCCATGTTTTTATCACTTTATGGGAACCAAATGCTCTCATGATGATAATGTACAACTATAATATGTCATATTGGGAAGCAATTTTGCTGGTCTGTATGAGCATAACTGTAACTTAATGAAGCAATTATTTTAAAATCTTTCAAATTATTTTCTTTTTGGGCACTATTGTTCATGTAAGGGATAACATACATTAACAGCATTTATCTATTTATCTGCAGTTTAATGTGGGGTCACCACCGATCTGTTCATGGGTCACAGACTGGATACTGTATGGTACCCAACTTAGTAACCCTGATGCAAGGGTACTGAACCAGATAGGACCAGTTGATAGAGCACTGGTTCTCAATGATGTGCCTCTCTGATTGGCAAATTGTCAAAAGACAATTTTGTCAGTAGCAGTTTCAGGATTCTGGGCACCATTGAGGCCAGGTTGTGAATTTCTGCTGACACCTGTAACTTCTACCAACACCTGTAAATGTAAATTTGGGGTTGTGCTCCTTCCAGTATCCAGTCAAAGTGTGTGTTAAGTACTAGGTAACCTATGTTGTCTCATTTCGCACCTGAGGTTTTTTCCTATAGTTCTTTACTGTGCCCCCTTTTTCATGTGTTTGCACTGCAGGAACTGGGAATAATTGTAGTTCTAACAACACTGTATACTGTAACTTTTGTGAACTCCAACTTCAAGGCAGGGTCATTTCTCATTGCACAGGATCCCTGAGTGATGTAAGTATGTGGCGACTGGTCCAGACCTAAGAATACTTCGATTGGTCTGTGTTGAGCTCAACCGCCATTCTTAAATATACTTGTACACTTGCAGCCACATAACCAACAGGTCTTTCCTGACTATAATTACAACTTGATTTTGTAGTATAAGTGACATTTGCATGACTTATGTCACTTCAGCATCACACACACACACAATGTAGTTCTCTGGGGTGTTCCACATGGGATAGCTTCTCCCAAATTAGTCAAAAAAGCAGCTCTAGTCTCAGTGCTCTTTGGGGTCTGGGGTTGTTGTGTAACCAGACAAGTGGTGACCCTATTCTACATACAGTAATACACACTCAATTAAGTTAACCCTTAAAAGAGTAATACATAACTGTTTGAGTGTTTGAGTGTGTTAGAAACTCTATCAAGAATTTGGTTCCATGAATTAGAAACTGTGAAATGAAAGTGCTGCTAAAAGTCGTGAAGAATGTGCAGTTATCTACGTGTTTGCGTATGTGCAGTCAAACATAGAGCACACCAGATATAAAGCAACACATGAAAAAAAAACACACCATGATAAGGCACAGAATGAGAGCAACAAACCTGACAAGAAAGTTAATCAGAGTGAGGGTTTAAATAGGTGGGGCACAGCAATATGTATTGAATAGCCGGCTATGGAAGAAAAAAGGGTCAAAGCTATACATCATCCTGACAACAAATTCTAATAATAGTGTAATTAGTATAATATATGTAATTTATATTTTTCCCAATTTGGATATGGCCAGTTCTCCAGTCTGTATATGTTTAGTACTGTATGCACAACACCTACACAGAGTAAGGAGGGCCATATAAGTGAGTATTTAACTGTGATGATATATTTAGAGTCTTAGAGTCTTAACGGAGGAATGTGCTACATTCCCTATATCCAGCCACCACCCAAAAAACACAGCCTTAGCTACACCATAGCAACACCTTTATGAGGCATTAAATTGCCTAATCATATGTTCCCTTTTACCTTTAGAAGTAATTTCAGACACATTTCAAGACATATATTGTCATTACAAGGACACATAAATTGTAGTCATAAGCTATGGATCTGTAAAACTTTGAATGCTTGCTTAAATGTTTTTGTTCAGTGGCATGCTTGGTTCAATGGGTGTGTATATCTGTTTGTTGCAAATGAATCTTGTCTGTAGTAAGATGGGAGTTGTCAAGGGTGGGGCCATGAGCTCTCCTCCGTGTGTGGCTGTGTGACAGCTCTGGCAGTTGCTTGCTGTCAAGTCAATATAATGGATAAATATTGCTAAGGCCTATTTCCCAGCTCTATGAATAATTAATGCCACCATTTGGCTCTAAATCATTCTGTTTCCCGTTGTAGACACCTCCCCCCATTGCTTTGCTTTTTTGTAACATTTTTCAAAGCCTATCTGCTAATAATATCATTAACAGGTTGTGTAGAAGACAATGTGGAAGTTATGAATGTTGTTTGGTGTATGGTTCGCCAAAATAAAAAACAGGGAAACCGTGAAAACAAAAGTAAAAGGGGTTTAGGGCCCAACTGCAGTTAGCTCCAGATGGAAATGGTGAACCAAATACAAACAAATGAAAGAAAGTAAATGAAACAACAAAAAAGCAAAACAAAAGCAGTGGCTGAGGATCAAACCCTGGGTGCTAGTGTTGGTGATGACTGTATAAAACCAGCCACTCAACCACTGAGAAAAATAAGCACAAAACCTAACAAAAGAAAATGCCGTAAGCGCGGACCCATTACGCTGAGCACTTACAGTGTTTCCTTTTTTTTAGATTTTGTGCTTATTTTCCTCAGTGGTTGAGTAGCAAGTTCGGTACCCGAGTTCGGTATCAGAGTGCCGTGAAGGCGTGTCATGGTACTCTCGTGCTTACGGAGTGTGACATGGATGCGGAAACGAAAGGAAGAGGTTGACTTAAAGGCAGCACAGCGTCCTTTCGAAGTGCAATCACGTGGGGACTGCTACTTCCTGGGATTGCGATGAGGAGGGGTGACTTAAAGTCTAAAGGGCTGCTGGCAAACAAGGAAGAAGGCTGCAGTGAGCGGACCAAAGCCGCCAAGGGACGGCTTAAGAGAAAAGGATAGCGGAATCTTGCCATACACTATCAAAAACTATGTCCTAGCAGTTACCCCGGGACTCTGCTAAGCTGTACAATTGCTGGTGGTCTATGAATTGCCAGCTACACCTCTTTCCCTAATAAACAAAAACCCGGTATAACACACGCCCATGAGATGGGTGAGGTCTTGGGGTTTATTCAAGGATGCGACACCTGACAGGGCTAGAGCGTGCACTTAAATACCCTGGCCTGCAGGTGTCGCCAATCGTGCAATCATCGCTAAACGAGTGCTGACGCACCAAGCATGCCCAGGCTGGAACATGAGTCGCCGCTGCCCTGTACCGTCAGAGGACGGGGTCAGCGTGACTCGTAATAATTTTAAAACAAATTGCTGATGAAATCTAAACATAAATATGTTAAAAGAAGCTCAAGACGTGTGTTGGTGTGGGTATGAGGGCATCACAGTAAAACTATTTACAGATAAAGTGAATAACTGACATTGTGATGCTCTGGAAAGTGTTCTGCTGAAACCCTTAAGTCCTGGCATTCATGGATGTTACTTTGACACATCTACCTAAACATTGCTGTAGAATAAGTACATCTATTCGTGGTAGCGGTGTTCCCTAAAAACTGTGAACTTTCAGCAGGATAATGGTCCCTGCCACACTGCAAAAATTGTACCGAAATGGTTTGAAAAACCTGATAAAGTGTTCAGAAGTGTTGACTTGGCCTCTAAATTCCAGATCTCAATTTATGGGATGTTCTGGGAAAGAAGTCAATATCCATGTAGAAGCCACCTGGTAACTTATAGGACTTAAAGGATCTGCTGATAATTTTTTGGTGCCAGAAATCACTCCTTCAGGAGGTCTTGTGGTCAAAGCCTTGGCAGCATAAGGCAGACCTATACAATATTAGACTGGTGGTTTTAATGTAACTGCTTATCAGTGTATATCATTATGGTGACTAAATGTCCTTACAACAACAGAAAGATCTTGCACTTTTTACTTTGTGAGACAGTTTATGGATCCGCACAAAGGAAATAGCTTTTTTTTTCTATAGAAAAACTGCAGCTTTATTTTGAAAAACAAAACAAAAGTAATATTTATTTTAAATTAAGGATAGGGTTAGATGTCGATGTAGGTATTTAACTAACTAGTGAAGGTCATATTATGTCAATTACAATCTGAGTTGTCTTCTCTTGCTAAATCTTTTTAGCAAGTAAATTTTTTTGTACAAGCATATTAGTATGGCATATTGTATTTCATGAAAATAAAAAAATGGTGACAGACAGCTTTATAACACATAAAAAGCCTGGACACAAAAGAATTAATCAAAAACATGTTTATGGAACCCAGAAAAGGCTTGTTCATTGTCTAAACCTAGCTACAACATTGTAGCTTATTGTCCATGCTTTTCTGAGCTGCTGTATCTGTTCTGATATTTTGAAGCTTTTTATTTATTACATTTCTCTCTGAAAATAATAACCCCATTGGTTAAAGTATAATTCCACTAGTTTCTATTAGAAGTAGATACTTTGGCCCCTTGCAGCACTGGAAGTGGTTTAATAACTCTTATGAAATAAGCAACCACAACACCATTTAAATGGCAGCTCATATTTTACGAAAACGTTTTTTTTTTTTTTAATTACTCCAGAGAAAAGGCTTTGGGAGTAAAAGTTCAGTCTTTTGACTCAAATCTTACCAGCAATAATTCAACCTAATTAAGTTTTTGATTCCATTACATTCTCAAAGGAGGATATTAATAAAATCAAACAGATGACTACATGAAATCTACACAGACAAACACTGACAGTAGAATAGGGTGTACTGAAGAGCTCATTATTGCATTACCAAAGGATGCCATAACAAGTCAGTTTGTCAAAGTGTATGCTAAGCCTAGTCAACTGTATATGCATTTATTATAAAGTGGAAGTGTCTAAGTGTCTACAGAAACTCCACCGCAAAGAGGTAGGTTACACCAAGTTCACAGAGCAGAAAAGAGAAGTGCTAAAATGTATTGTATATATTAAGTTCCAGATTGCCCCCTGTAGCAACATCAGCATGGGAACAGTTTGTTAGTTTCTACTGTCAAGCAGCAACTCCAAGTGCCTTCAGTGGTGTAAAGCACACCAACACTGGACTCTGGAACAGTGGAAATATACTTCTTAGGTGTACTCAATGAGAGAGAGAGAGGGAGACAGAGACACACACACACATGCCTTATAAGGGTTCTTGTCCCTACCAGAATCCATAGTCATTAATTAATTAATTAATTCATTCATTCATTCATTCATTTCCATACCCACTCAGTCCAATCAGGGCTGTGTGGGTTCGAGGTCCATCCAACAGCACAGAGCACACTCACGCTGGAACAATTCAGAGGTACCAGCTGAGCTAATGCATGCATTTGGAATGTTGGAGAAAACTGGAGTACCTGGAGGAAAAACATACAAGGGAGAACATGCAAACTCCACACTGACAGTGGTCAGGCTAGGACTCAAAACTGCATCTCTGGAGCTGTGCCTCCTCAGAATGCAAAATGCCAATTGTAAATTTTGGTGGAGTCTGAATAAAGTTCTGGAGCTGTTTTTCATGGTTTGGCTTTGCCACTCAATTGCAATGACTGGAATATCTTAATTAAGCTAAGATTTGGTTTGTTTGGTTTATTTAACATTGCTATCAGCATCAATGGCCATTTTAACAACAGACACAAGGTTATATCCATACACAAAGTTACTTCAAAACTAGTCTCATATACATACTCAGATCGGGCCAATTTAGTGTAATCAATTAACTTCATGTCTTTGGACAGTGAGTGGAAATCGGAGCACCTTGTTGTGAAGCGACGGTGCTACCTACCGAGCCACTGTGCCACCCAATTAAGATAACATGTTTCAGCATGACAGTGACCCCTTGCTAGTTGTGAGCTCCAAAAAGAATTTGTTTACTGAATTTGATGTAACATAACTTCACAGACTTGCACAGGAAAACTGGACTCATCCATCACATTTGAGATAAACTAGAATGCTGACTTTATATCTAAGGCTATATCACCCAACATTACTTTAGAATTCTACAGTATTTGTTTCCATAAGTTACTGTAGCAAGGTTTGTAAATTAAATTAATTAAATTAATTATAAATAAATATAAATTAAATTATAAATTATTCCATATATATGACAACAATTTTGGAATAAGATGTTTCCACGAGAACATTCTGGTATTCCATAGAATGTATAATACGCTAAACACATGCTGACCTCAGCAAAGTAGGCTTGCCATTTCTTATCCAAAATGGCACTCGCCACAGGTTTTACTCTGTCTTTGGGTTGAAGGTAACTTTGGGACACTGGGTGCGGAGGCTGTGGGGATTGACATACTTCTTCCGTACACATTTAGGTGGCATTGAAGTTCTGACACATGTTCCTGTGCCAAAGGAGTCTGACAGGGAAGTAGATTATTTTTATATTACCAAGAGAACTCACTGTCTACTAAGCAGGTGTTTCCTTGAGGGACACAAAATTAGAGAGCAAGAGAAATGAGTTACTAGCAGTTGGACACGTTGGACATGTCTGGCAGAGCCATCTATTCACTGAGAAAAATAGACAGAGGCAGGAAGAAGATAAAGTACACAGCAAAGAATGAAAGAAGGATAGCATGAAGTGAGAAAAAGAGAGCTAAACTGGGGTCTGTCATGAGCAGTGTCTACAGAATGTAGGTGATGATTTTTTCTGGGTTGTGTGGTGATTCATCAGGTGAACAGGGGACACAAGCAGATTTTCCTCTGCACTGTGGCTGACGCTGCAATCTTGTGTGTCTGCATTATTATGTGTTTACTCTCTACCATCTCTTTCAGTGTGCCTGCATGATACTGAGTGTTGCTGAATTCTTTTCTATATGTTATAACTAATCACATCTGTTAAACATGTTCTTTGTTAGCCTGATATTCTGATTTATGCTTCGGTTTTATGACAGAACAGTAATGCATCTGCGAGTGCATATATTCAGAGTACTGCTCAGCAGATTCAGAAGCTACCCAGTGTTAGCATTTAGATCAAGGTCAATCCAGAGTCTATGTTGTAATTGGAATGATGACTTAATAGATGATTTAATACATCTTTAAATTTAGTATTTCCTCCAAACCTAGAGTACATTATTTAAAAAAAATGTACACATGCTATCTAGACAACGTCATTATGAAGTTAGTGCTACATCTACATTTAGCCCGTTCCTCCTTACAAAACATTTTTAAACTTAGGGATATAGGTTTTTCTCAAATTTAGTGCTCTATAGATCTTTGTTGGTCAACCAGTCCCAGGGAGGGCTGAACAATGGTCTTGAACTTCCTCCATTTGTACGCATTGAAAATGATTTAAATAAGTGCAAAATTTAAAACTGTGGTGGAATTTCAAGTTGCGTGTCAGCATGGTCAGTTAGTCCACATCTCTGGTGCTAAACGAAGGTGAGCAGAACGTTGTTGTATACTCGTTCTGAGGTATACGCGGGCTTTATCAAGAAGTGGTTGTGTTTACTAACTGCCATGCTTGGGCAAAAAAGCGGGAGATGAATGCTAGAAGCCAGTAGAGAGCAGAGGACTGCGGTCGTGACCCTGGCTGTGCACAGTGCATACCTACTTGTTGTGGAATTACTGTGCTATTTTATACTCAGATTGTCTGATATTAAGTGTAAAAGCAGTGATGATCTGTATAAGAAGCAGCAAGCTAAAGGCTAAAGGCTAAATATGTGGGACTTCGAATCCACTCTCGGAACACAACTGGTTTGTATCTAGGGAACTTACTTTATACTCATTGAGAGAAAATCAAGAAATAACACACAGATAGAATTGTTGGATTGCTGCAAAACTTAGCATGCAGTTATGTCTCAGGCAGATATGTAAATGATTACAGGGGTGTTGCTTAAATATGTGCTGGCTTGTTGTTGGAGTAAGTTTCCCAGAATTCATCACTACTTGCTCTGAAGGCAGTGGCTTAATGGTGTGGAGTACATTAGCAGTGAGTGATTTGTAAATATGTCTGCTTTCTGCTTCCTCAGCAGCTGCTGACACAGACATGGATCAAACTGCTGCTGCAACGGTCTCCTCTGTACTCAATCACATTCCTGCCCTCACTTTTTCTTTGTGGCTGAACACTTGATACCCACTTTTACCCTCCTGCGCCCCCCCCACACACAAAATACACCTTGTTTTGGTGTTGCTTGTCTCCAGTTTGTCAACAAATGCATGGGAACATTATTGAAATATTTAAATTATTTGTTGAAAAATACATGGACGTCCCAGCAAAAGATGTCCTCTTCAAGGCAGCATATTCATTCATTTATTCATTTTTTTAATCACTTAATAGCTGTCAGTTCAGGTCAAGGCAAGAACAACTACAGACAGGGCGCCGGCCCATTGTAGGGCGCACATGATGTCACAAAATCATACACACACTCACACACTAGGGGCACTTTAGAGAAAAAAAAATTGAGAAATTAGCCTAACATGCATGCAGGACTGTGGGAGTACCCAAAGTAATTTTTCTGATTTGGGTTTGTACATACATTGGATGCTGAAAGTCTTAAATCACTAGAAAAAATGCTTCTATTTTGCATTTTTCTTTAATTTAATAAAGTGTTTTGCAGGTAAAATAATACAATCAGCATACAATAAGAGAAAAAGTTGAATCGATATATTTCAGAATTTGTTAGTATTTGGTATGTGCCCCTTTTTTGTAATCACAGGGTGCACTCGAGCTGGCGTGAACGCCAAAAAGTACAAAATCTGATGATTCATGTCATCCAAGCATGATTGCTCATTATAATACCAAAAACACTCAGTGGGGTTTACCTGTTTTGTTTGTCCTTGTTACACTTGCAGACAGTGACAAATACAAGGACAGGTGGCAGTGCAAGTGTTGCTCTATTAGAAGACATAGTGATAGACAAATGTGGAAGCACACACAAGATATACAGACTATGTGTGAACAAACAAATGCTAGTTGGCTAAGCTAACATAAACAGAGGCTAAGAGGCAAGGATAATGCAAGCAGTCAGTGGCTAACAGACTAGGCTAGAAAAATGTGATACATGGCCAGGACACACAGAGAGACAGGTCAAGGTGACAAAACAGGCACATATGAAACAATGATATCAATCACAACACAAAGAACTACTCACTAATACAGGAGTACCCAAACATACAGTACAGGTGACTAAGGACAGAATACACAACACGAGATGTCATACAAGAACATAAAATAGAAACATTAACAGACAAACCATAAAACAGGAGCAACAGGAGCAGGAACAGCAACAGGAACAAACCGACATAATAATTGTGACGAGACCTGATGAGGTGTAGTGGAAGGAGAGATTATATATTATTATATATATATATAAACATATACACAGAGCCATTACTAAACTGGGCTGTGAGTTTAGTAATGCGTTCTCTTCAGTGCTGATTTTTGCAGACAATGCCATAGAGCTTACAATACCTTGGCCAAGACAAGCTGCTGTTTTTCTGTAAGATCCCTTTGTTGTAAACAAGAAGAAGAAACACTTTCTTGGATGTCCTTCCTGTGGGCACGCTCACTTTTCAGTAAAAAACAGCTACTAGAAAGAGGCATTGCTATACTTTTTATAAAAATAACTCACCAAGGAGGAGTTGTTGGAATCGAATGAAACTATAAGTGTGAATGCACTAATGGTATATGTTAGTGATTACATATTAGATCAAAAGAATAACTTTCTTGGGGAAAACTGTACAATCAAAAAGAGGTTCAAATACCCTCTTGGGCCATCTCTAGCCTGGATACAAGATGAGATACGGTTGGACAAACAGGTTCTATATGTTATCCTGTGGCACATTTGCCCACAGATGTTGTAGCTGGGCCTGTAGATCTTCATCCATCACACCAGCAGTTGGGGCAGTTGTGTGGATTGTTGGATCCCAAGCAGAACCTGGATCCGTTGCTAAAAATGATACCGTTCCAATATATAGCAGTCCAGGTTTCTTGTTTACAACACCATTGCAAATGAAGGTGACTGTGGCTGGCTATCAATAGTGAAGGTGCCACCTGTGTCTGGTTGGTGGACAACTAAACTGTGTTAGCTGCTCATGCTTGTTGGCAAATCAAACAACAGCCTCTACTGGTGGTCACAGAACCACTGCTCCACACACCCCCTAACAGCTAGGTCAGAATAGCCTTGATGGCAGGTAATTTGGGGAAACAACCATCCTGCTTCTCTGATGTTCAAAGATCCGATGATGTTTCACCTCTCAAACTCTGTCAACTGGGCAAAATGTCTTTGGGAGTGTCATAGAAGTATGTCTAGCAGTCATCGAGCTCTCACGTAGAGGTACACTACTCAAAAGAAGCCTCTGTAAGTTGTTATATAGGGCAACAAGCACTTTTACCCCCTGTTGTGGCAAGACCCAGAGTCTAATCAGACCACACCTGAAATCATTTACATATCTGCATGATACATAACTGCATGCCAAATTTTGCAGCAAGCCAACGTTTGTATCTGGGTGCGTTATTGAGTGAACATACATTTATTTTTCATGGCTATTTTCATAATACAAGTGTGCATAATTGTTTGTCTGTGAGCATGAATATATGTGTGATATGTGTTCAATATTTTTTATCAATGAGTATAGATTTTTCCAGCTCTATCTATTTGTGCATGAAGTGGCAATGGACATCTAATCAACAGGTTTAATTAGGGGTATCCTTTCCTCCTTGTTTTTTCAATCATGATACAGTTGATTCTTTTTTTTTCATTTTTTGGGAATTGACTTTTATTAGACCTAATATAATTAGCTGGTAATATATGAGAAATAACACTGATGCATTATCATTAATCATTAAAGCAGCAACAGGAGGAAAGATTCCGGTCAAATAAAAAGACAAACTGGTGTTATGTTAAAGAAATTGTTGTTAAAGAAATCACTCTTAGAATGAGGTACAAGCAGAGAGAAGGTGCATATGATCAGCAAGCTACCTAACTCAGCAACCATAAACAATAATAAAACCCCTGCAAAATAAAATATAGTTATTGCCATTTGATTGCATACAAGTGTGAATGATGAAAATCAAAGACAACAGCTTTCAGGTGAATGTATCTGCTTTAGTTAAGCTGTTAGGACACAAATTCCCAGTTATGCTTTCGAGGATATTCTTTTAATCCTGGACAAATCCTCAAGTGGCCAGCCTTTTTTAGTCTGCAGCCACTTCCCTAGAGAGTATCACATTAACACTGCACTACTGGGGCAGACACATTCCCCCCAGAGAGCTGGTGCACAGTGGCACTGTGTTTGTGTACAAGAGAAGGACGGTGGAGTGTGCAAAGTGGGGTGTTGTTGAAAAGGTTAAATCCGATGTGATAAGATGCCTGCCTTTTCACACCAAGCCTCTGCCCCTTACTTGTTGTGTTAATTAACAGATAACCTTTAATGAGGCATTTCCCTCGTTCAGCCCCTAATGAGGAATATGTCACTCTGGTGTGGCATTCTAACTAGAGGGAGGAGATTGCGTGGATGGGTAGAACAGCCATGATGTCAATGTGGAAAAAGAAAAGGTGTTGAATAAACTTAAAAAATGCCCTTAGCCCACAGTGTTCTCTTAATCCATATGAGACACAGTTTGCATCTCCTTGTCAGATATGTGTGACTTAACCATAAACAGTAACATAAATAAATAAATAAATAAATAAATAAATAAACAAATAAATAAGGAAGCTATTCCAACCAGTTTAGAAACTACCAACTGGGGATCATTTTTATGTAATAATTCATTGTCAGGTTGGGGGAAGTGTTAGACATCATGGCTCCATGCATCTTTAGAGCACACCTCTTTAGAGGATTTAAGAGGCTTATTAAAAAATCTATTACTGATCATAAATAGAGATCAAATTAATATTCAATGATATCATAATTGCCTTAGTAAATTAAATGTGACATTTATACTTGGTTGCCCTTGTGCACTACGTTTGCAGAAGAACTAAAGTCCCAGTAACAAACAACATCTCTTCTAAAATCTAGTAAATGATTCTTATTTAGTCACCTTTTAGTCATAATTATCTTGGTAATTTTGAATCCTTCACAACAGAACATAAAACATGACTATTTCTTAAATTATGCACAGTGATTCAGACATCCCAAGGTCACTTCACTGACAATAAACCACTGCATCTTAGGCCAAGACGGATTCTGCTCTCTCTCATGAACTCTTGTTATGTCATTCTCATGTCATTGTATATATTTTATTTCAGTGTTGGTGTATCAATATGGCAATACTAAAAACAATGTTTATAAATTATCTTAAATATAACATCCTCTATTTACAGTACAGGCAAAAAGTTTATAAGTAATTAAAATGGTCGATGTGAAAATGGATGTTGTAGACGTTATGATGCATTGTCCTGAAATGTTTCCAGAAGTTAAGTAATTATGTCAAAATATTTAATACAGAAAAAGACTTTTTCTTAAATAATTTTGTCAACAGAGTGAGTAGGTAGGATAATAATCGAGCTGCAGCAGCTTGTGTAGCATTGAGTATTCTATTAAAGTAATTAATATAATAACTGACTGCTATGGCAGTACAAACTACGATAATCAGATTTCACTTTTAAATAGCTGTTAAGCACATAGAATAGTATTTCTATCATTGCATGTCTTCAATGGACAACACCGAAACCTGTTTTATGGTCAGACCTGGTAAGCAATATAGCACAGGCTTGATTTTCAAATTAGAATTTTCAAATAAATGTGTGTTTTCAAGCAAGAATGTGAAATGTGAATTTGAGTTGTGTTTTTTAAATCAAACAGGAAACGGAAAAGTCAATAGCTTTTTATTGCAAGTGAGGAGTTCATTTATCAAAGAAGTTTATTGAGGCAGGTCATATTGACATGTTCCCATTATTGTGAAGGTCATAACTTCCTCACCCTAGTTGCACTCCTGCACACTCATTAAACACCAAACAGCAAACACCAAACCATTTTTGTTTTTCCTGTTTACCACAGAAGTACTAATCACACTCTGCTTTTTCCACTGCATATTAATTGTAAACATTATACATGGGGAAAACAGACTTTATTAAAGACTGACAATCAACATAAAGACAACCTAGTGTAATGGTTACAATGTGGTTGCTAATATTAAATGTGGAAAAAATCTTGAGTTGAATAATATGGTTTTTTTAATCAGTATATAAATAGCTGTTAATTGCTGCCAGTTGATTATATAATACTGTTGTAACATTTTTTAATTATTTTAGTTTTTTAAATAAATGCTTCAGTTTTGTAAATATGCACTGTTTGTCAACACATTCTTATATTTTTAATTAATACGTTTGTTGTAAAGACAAATGCTACACCTACACCTACATCTATGGTGTAATATGTGGTAATATGTTAAAACTTTTTTCCCCCCAAGATGCTTTTCTTGAGATCATTTTTAATTATTATGAATAATGTATATAGAACCTGACAGCTATTTGCTATGAACATGAGAGCTATTTATTTAATAATAACTAAGCATAAAAATGTAGCATGTTATGTAGGTTTTGAACTGGGACTCACATTATGATTACCCTCACCATTGTTAATTCTATAACGATTTTCCACAGCAATAGTTGCAGATATTACATTCAGTATCCCTGCCACTGCTTGTGGTGATGTAAACCCATTCCATGAAATACTTAGACTATCTACCCTCATGCCTTTTACTGACCACTGGCACACCCATGTCAGGTTTATACAACCCTAAACCTGCTGATCACTCTCTTTTGTGGGGACTTAAATCACTCTCCCTCTCACGAAACTCACTGCATTTGTTCATAGACTGACCTACAGGCAGTGAATTCTAATGTCCCTCTGCCTCTACTCCGAGCCCTGCAGAACGAGAGGAGAATATGTAATATCAGAGAGATGTGCTGCCTCTTCTCAGAAGTGGTCCTGCACCACCTTCCAGCTATCTCTCTCTGGGATCTCCTGCTGAGATGTTAAAGGAATAGAAGAAAAGAGAAAATCTGCTCTGCATGCAGAGTATCTATGTTTCTCTCTCACTGTCTAGGGTGGCCTTTGACTTGTACTGTGGCTAAGGTAGCTTGTGTCTCATATGGGGCAGCTTTGGCACAGGATAGGCTGTTTAATGAGATAATTGAAAGTGTGGGTGGTCTGTAGCCTGAAAACCAGTATATATTTCTTGAATTGTTTGCACACATGCTTCTAATTGTAATTATTCATTGGATAGGCCTACTACTAAGTTTAGAGCAGCAATAAGAAGGCATGTTCCTACAGGTCAGCTGGACATAGAAATGACTGTAGAAGAAATGGCTATATAAAACATAAAGCTCAATAACACAGTTTTCCTTATATCATATTGTTAGTTTTTGGTATAGTATGGCTTATATTTGGGTCTTACCAATCTTGAAGTCATCAGTTATGCCCATGTGACCATGATTTCTTCAGATCATGTCACAAAAATAGTGTCATTCTTTCCAACATAACTGTTGAAGGTTGCTTTAAAGATTTGATGCTTTGGTTTGTTTTTTGATTGGTGTTCATAGGCATCATAAAACTGACTGTCATTAAAGATATAATACATGAATATTGTAATATTTGTTATGATTATCAAACTAGCACCTGACAGTTGGTGTATTTATACATCACTCAAAAAACTTGCTTAAAAATAATATTAAAAAATAATGCTCAAAAAATACACTATATTGCTAAAAGTATGTAGCCATTCCTTCTAATTGGTGATCTTTGTTATTTCAGTCACATTCACTACTAATAGATTCATAATGTGAGCCGTACAGGCCCATAACATCCATAAACAAACAGGAGCAGTAGAATGGGCTGTATTGAACACCTCAGTGACTCTCAATATGTCATTTTTATAGGCTTCTACCTCCCCAAAAAGTCACATCAACTTTCTGTTCTGCCTTCCTACAACAAAGCAATCATTTGCCTACTTTGATGTACAACTTGACTGACTTGCACAAACCCTTAATATAATGCCACAAGAGATTTTTGAGATGAATGGAGTGCCAACTGTAAGCCAGGACTTATTGTCCAACACCAGTGGCTGACCTCAATCATGTTCCAAATTCTAGTGAATAGTGTTTCCAGAAGGCTGCTGTAGCAACAATGGGAGGTTTGGGGGGATCCATACTAATACCAGCGATTTTGCATGTAACTTTTAGGTGTTTAAATTATGTTGGCTAGATATTGCATTTTTAAAAACAGATTATATTGTAGGTATTTTGAATGAATGTGTTGATATTGCATGTCTAATATTAAAACATTGGCTAGGTTGTGTTAAAAAAAGATACCAGGCCCTGGCATGCTGACCATTTTTAAAGAATTTACATTATATACTGTATAGGAAAAATCAAAAGTATAAAAAAAAAAATCTAAAAATACCAACAGGCCTCTAAGGCCAAGGAAGTGTTGCAATCTGGCAGAGACATTCCTGGGAAACCCTTTCTGTATGTGGCCTAGATTTAGATACTAAAAAATGCCAGTTGGAAGCCCTGCCATGAGAGGCAACACGTGTGGCTGCAAGATGTCCTGCAGGTATTGCTTAGTTGTTACTGACCTTCGTATCACTATTAGGATGGTCGTATGCAATGTCTACCCAGATCATCACATCAGCAGTTGGGGCAGTGTGTCACTCCACAGCAAAAGCAGGATTGAAGTGCGCAACACGAGGCCTCCATACTCAAATCGAACCATTGTTGGATCCAAAACAGAATCTGTATTCATCACTAAAGACAATACAGTTACAGTCAGTCCATAGCAGTCTAGGTTTCTCGTTCATGACAGAAATGTAAACGAAGACAACTGTGGCTGACTGTCACATAATGGGACCAGTAATGATCACTGAGAAAACAAATTTCCTTCTGCTGACAGCCTGGAAATGGTTAGGGTAGAGACAGGGGTTTGTAGTGAAGGTGCCATCTGTGTCTGGACGGTGGACAACAAAACTGTGGGAACTGCTCATGCTTGTCAGTGGGTCAAATGATCCTCTCTATTGGCGGGCTGTCTGGGCCGTTCGGAGCCTGCTCGCCGTGTGTGCGTGCCATCACTGAACCACTATACCCCCCACATCTCCTAACAGCTAAGTCAGAATGGCTTAAGTAACAGGCAATTTGTCAAAATAACCATCCTGCTTCACTCAGTTCAATGATATGCCCCATCTCAAAGTCTGAGCAAAAAGCCTTCAAAAGTGTCATTGAGGAATGCCTAGCAGTCAAAGATCTCTCCCCAAGAGGTACACTACCCAAAAAGCAGCATCTGAGAGCCTTTTTATAGGGTAGCAGGGAAATAATTTTTTGCCTCTTGTGGCAAGACACAGTGTCTAATCAAACCACACCTGTATTTACATATCTGCCTGAGACATTACTGCATGTCGAGTTTTGCAGCAATCTGACATTTCTATCTAGCTGAGTTGCTTTTTTTTGTCAATGAGTGTGTTTGAGATGAGGACAGAAAAATATACAAATTGTGTGAAAAAACAAAAAGGTTGAAATAATTTTTTATTTGCTGCACCAGTGTATCACTAATTTTTTCTCATTTTTACTAAAACTTAATTTGACAAAAGCCCCAATGCTGCTATGGTAACTGTAATAGCAGCACAGGCACTCGACCTGTACAAAATGTGGCATGCGTAGTTGTCTGGCAAAAAGGTATTTGCTTATATAACCTCAATCACCCTCAATAACCTCAAATATCATGCCATGTCTTAAATAAATATCAGCTACTACTTCTTTAGGGCTATTTTGTTTTCCCCTCAGAGAATCCTTATGTTTGTTACTAGTGTGCCTCTCACAACAAACAATACATTGCATAGAGTTTAAAGTAGGCATCTGGGATGCCCACAGCTCAACTTCCATTTTTCAACATCACATTGCAAATATATTTTTAGAGTGGACAGATTTCAAGGTAAGAATAGTGTGCAGTTCTCTAGATAATACTCTGCAAAGCTCTGACCAGAGGTGATACTATAAACACTGACAAGCAAAAGGCAAGAAAACTCACACAGAAACACACTTTTGTATGCGAAGCAGGGGTTATGTCCTATGTAGGATGTAGATATATGTACAGTAGTCTCTGACTGCTGGAGAAATAACCACCAAGATAGGAAGCATATGCACACACAGGCACATGCACAGCATTAAAAAGAATGGCTAAGAGTTTCCTCCAGTCACCTCTGCACCTCTACTCACCAATGGATAAGCAAATTCAAACATACATTTTTTTAGGAGTTGAGGAGTTTGTCCAATTGCTTATATGATGTATTTTATGTTCTTGCCTCTGTGTGGAGTTTGCATGATCTCTCTAGGTGAGTTTCCAGAGGGTACTCCAGTTTCCTCCCATATTCTAAAGAAATGCATTAAGTCAGTAGGCATATCTGTAGTGTCCTAATGTGAGTGAGTATATGTGTATGTTTGTGTGTGTGTATGTGAGGCCTAGGCCCTTCGTGACACTAAACTGGATTAAGCGGGTATGGAAAGATAGTGAGTGAGTGCCTTTGGTAGAGTCTTCAAACTCCAGAGTTATGCTCACTTATCAAGGAGCTTGATAAATGGTGGTATATATTTATATATATATATATATATATATATATATATATATATATATATATATATATATGTATGTATATATATATATATGTATACACACACAACACACACACACAAATGAGCTGAAACATTATGACCACATGACCCACAACAGTGTAGGTAACACCACAAGTAGGTGATATGTGATAAATTAAAATCTATAAGAATGTCTGGACCCAGGGACTCAAAGCAGATAATTTCCCAGAACATCACACTCCCTTGACCTACTTTTCTCACAGTTCATTTTGGTACCATCACTTACCCGGATATAAAGTGAATAGTCACATAGCCATCCATCCACATAATGTACAACAAAGCAGGACTCATTGGACCAGGCCATATTCCATTGTTTTAAGTTCCAGTTACTTAAAACAATTTCCAGTTACAGTTCCAACACTTGTGTGCCCATTGTAGGTGTACGGGCACTCTGCACAGTATGCAGCTATGCAGACCTATACTCAGCAGGACGAGCTGAATTCTGTGTTGTGACACATTGCTTCAAAAGAAGCATTACAATTTCTGTTACTTGTGCCACAATAGCCTTTATGCTGTTTCAAACAAAATGGGATAGTCTTCATGGCACGTCATCTTAGGCACTCAAAACCACATCAGCGGTTCATTGCGTGTGCCTCCTCGGACCACTCTGGTAGGTACTCACAGCACCCTGTAGGTGATCTGATCAGTCATCTGGGCATAACAATTTGGCTCTTGTCAGATAGTCTCAGAAAGTCTTGATGTCTGAACATTTTTCCCACATCCAACACATGGACTACGAGAATCGAGCGATCAATTAACATTTAATATCTTCCAGACATTGAGATATGCACTTGGAACAAGGTAATCGACGTTATTTTTTATTTAATCCATGAGTGGACATAATGTTTTAGCTGATCAGTAGTAAAAAGTTTACAAGTCAGTCTCTGCCTTAAGTACATAATGAATTAGAACCTCTTGTACTAAGTGATTGTTAATGACAATTTTTACTTACAATTCACAAAGCTGGCTAATCCAGTGTGCTATACTATGATAAATATGAGCTCATAAATAACTGCTGAAAATTGTGGTACTACGTGCACCGCAAATTGTACACTGTATGGTCAGCTGGGAGGGTTTCATGACTCTGAGCTTGTACAATAGATAACCAGCTAAGATTAATAAGATTAGAAAGGTTTTTAAAACTTTTAGCACAAAAGTTTCTTGTTTTTCAGAACAAAAATTTGAATCAATAAATTGGCAGTTGTTTACCATTAATATTTACACCACAAGTGATCCTTATCAAGTTATATGCAGAGTTGATTTGGGATAGGTAATAAATGCTGTTTTGTTTAGAATTGGAATTAAAACAAAGCATTTACTGAATGGAGTAAGTGAATCTTACCTAGGGTGGTAAAAAAGGGTACTATGGTTGACCCTGCAATATTCAGCAGGTATTCGAGTACTGTATATGTTTTGAACATCTCGTAAAATGGTGCTTGAAAGTTTGTGAAGCCTTCAGGTAGAACCACAGTAAACAATTGAGCCAAAAATATTATACTTGGTCATAAATTTTGGACAATAAAAAAGGAAAACATAACAGCATGTACCTACAGTGGTGCTTGAAATTTTGTGAACCCTTTAGAATTTTCTATATTTCTGCATAAATATGACCTAAAACATCATCAGATTTAAAAAGTAAAAAGTAAATAAAAGTAGATAAAGAGAACCCAGTTAAACAAATGAAACAAAAATATTGTACTAGGTCATTTATTTATTGAGGAAAATGATCCAATATTAAATATTAGTGAGTGGCAAAAGTATGTGAACCTTTCCTTTCAGTATCTGGTGTGACCCCCCTGTGCAGCAATAACTGTAAACGTTTCCTGTAACTGTTGATCAGTCCTGCACACCGGCTTGGAGGAATTTTAGCCCATTTCTCCGTACAGAACTTCAACTCTGGGATGTTGGTGGGTTTCCTCACATTAACCGCTCACTTCAGGTCCTTCCACAACATTTCGAGTGGATTATGGTCAGGACTTTGACTTGGCCATTCCAAAACATTAACTTTATTCTTCTTTAACCACTTTTTGGTAGAACGACTTGTGTGCTTAGGGTCATTGTCTTGCTGCACCCTCTCTTGAGATTCAGTTCATGGACAGATGTCCTGACATTTTCCTTTAGAATTGTCTGATATAATTCAGAATTCATTGTTCTATCAATGATGGCAAGCCGTCCTGCCCCAGATCCAGCAAAACAGGCAAAAAAACATGATACTACACAACCATGTTTCACAGATGGGATAAGGTTCTGGAGTCTGGAGTCATGTCTGGCCTGCCTGCCTTGTCTTTGCTGGGAGTGTCAGGTGGGCGGTCTGGCTGGACTGGGCTTCAGTCCTCTTGATCTTGACTTGCGCATCCTTGCCTTAAACTTAGGGCAGAGCTGGGGGTTTATAGTCAAAGAGTCTTATGGTGATCAGAGACGTTGGGTTGCTGTCTTCTACCTCCTGTGGGGTTGCCGATTCTAGCTATGGTGCTATAGCTAGTGCTGCCGGGGTCTCATGCTACACGTGGCATCAGTGATTGTTAATAGAGACTGTGCTGTTAATCAATAACTAATTACATTTTCTGTTTTCTCTCCAAGCTGTGTTCCGATACCAGTTCCTGCCCCACACATGATGTTCATCTACTTCAGCTTCACTCAAGCTGGTTCTGTCATCAGCTACAGTCATACCCAGGCCACACCAGAGGGCAGTAACCCTCACCCTCCTCCAGTTATCTGGGGTCGAAGTGCTGCCAACGACTCAAGATCCTAGAGTGACTCTGAGTAACGTACTACTTAATGCCAATGTGCATATTTTACTTTTTATTTGAACTATGACTCCATGACTTATTAGTTTAGATAGTTTCATTCTTGCATTTATCATCTACGCTACAGAAGGAGGTTGAGTCCCTTTTTAAGTATTGGTCCTCCTAAGGTTTCTTCCTCATAATTCTTAGATTCTTAGGGAGTTTTTCCTTGACACTGTCGCCTTAGGCTTGCTCAATTTGGGATTGGAGATATTAGGAGATAATCTAAAATTGTAAAGTTGCTTTGAGACAATGCTCCATTGTAAAAAGCGCTATATAAATAAATCTGACTTGACTTGTGTAAAAATCTGATGATGTTTTAAGTAATCTTTATGCAGAAATATAAAAAATCCTAAAGGATTCGCAAAGTTTCAAGCACCACTGTATATTCATTCAGTCATTCATTGTCTTATCCACTTAAAATCCTAGTCAGAGTCATGTGAAAGTTGGTGCCTAGCTGCTGGCACAGGGCACAAGGCAGGAACAACCCCAGAAAGGGTACCAATTCATCGTAGGGCACATACATTCACACACTAAGTGTACTTTGGAAACACAAATTAACCTAACATCCATGTGTTTGGGCTGTGGGAGGAAACCCGAGTGCCCAGTGTAAACCCATGAAGAGGACATAAAAACTCCACACCTCTCAGAGTCTGGGTCAGGATTGACTCGGATCTCGGAGAATCTTGGAGCTCTGAGGTGACAGTGCTAACCACTGCACCGTGCATGTACCTACTGTATATTAACACATATAATATCTATCTGTACCTATGTAAATTATAAACCTTTGTCTTCAGTATCTCGTGTGACCCCTTTGGACTGCAATAGCTGGAACTAAACATTTACAATAACTGCTGATCAGTGCTAATTGGAGGCATTGTATCACATTCCTCCGTAGAGAACAGTTTTCTATTGGATTCAGGTCAGGACTTTCAAAACTTTAACTAGCCTTCTTTAACCATTTTTGATAGTAAGACTTATGTGCTTAGGGTTGCGGTCTTGCTACATTACTCACATTTTCTTGATATTCAGTTCACAGAAGAGGTCCTCTCACTTTCCTTTAGAATTTATTGCTATAATTCAGAATTCATTACTTAATCAGTAATGTCAAGCCATCCTGGCCCAGATGCAGCAAAACTGGCCCCAACCATAAAACTACCAACCCTATGATTCAACGATGGGATAAATATCTTATGCTGGAAGGCAATGTGTTTCTTGTTCTAGACTTAACACTTCTCTCATAAACTAAAAAGTTCTTTTTCAGTTTCACCAATCTCCAGCACACTTTTCCAATGGCTTTTTGAATAGCCTTCTACAACTCCAAATCAGAAAAAGTTGGGATGGTATGGAAATCCAAATACAAAATATATGCAGTGTTCTCACACTGTTGACTTTTATTTAATTGCAGACAGTATTAACCAAAGATATTTCAGTTTTTTTTCTGGTCAACTTAATTTAATTTGTAAATAAACATATTTTCTGCAACATTTCTTAATAAATATCCAGCCTGCAACACATTCCAAAAAAAGTTGGGACAGGGACAATTTGAGCAAAACATAAACAAAATAATAATGTGATTTCAAACTGTTACGTATTCGGTGAGGCATGAGCAGACGAGACGCAGGTTCCAGCTCAAATATGAAAATTTATTAAAGATAATAATACCAAAACAAAAGGAACAAACAACCAACTAGTGGTGATGGACTCATGAACATGAAGTATAACACACCTGTTACACACCTTGCTCTTTGATCTTTGTTGGTTGGCAGAGTAACAGTGGTCTTGAACTTCCCACAGTATACTCAATCTGTTCTCAAGCCTTTTAGTTGTTTTTGTAACCTTTTCAGCCTGATAAGCATCAACCACTTTTCTGAGGTCCTCAGAAAAGCTCCTTAGTTTGTTCCATGATACACTTACACAAACATGAAAGATCAGATGCCTGTTCTTTAAGTACAACAGCGTGCCCACTCATGTATGATTGTTATCCTATTGATTGAAACCATCTAACTCTAATTTAACCTTCAACTGCCTGCTAGTTCTAGAAGTTAAAATACATTTACCAGTCATGGACACATTGGTTCATTTACCTCAATAAATTGATGACAAAGTACAAAAATATTACATTTTGTCATCTGTTTGTTTACTTGGGTTCTCTTTATCTACATTTAAGAATTGTGTGAAAATCCGCTGATGTGTTAAGTTAGTTATGCAGCAATATAGAAAAAGGTTCACAAACTTTCAAGCACCACTGAAACATACAGATGATGTGTTACATCCCTATTCCATGTCTATCTTTCCGTCTCTCCCCTAATGCATTAATCAGGCTGTGCTTTGCTCTGAGTTCTGAAACTGTCTGTGCTCAATAAAGGAATCCTCAGTGGAGCAGAAAGAAGGCCTGTCTGAGCCATTATTGTACCAGGCTTCTCAGTATCAAAGCACTAGGTCGGAGGAGCAAGGCCCCTACGGGGATGCTGCTGCTAAATCTGTTTCCCTTTAAGGTACAGAAGAGATGCCTTAGCTGCTATAGCTCCATGACAATTTTTAAGTCCTCCATTTAAATGTATACTGTTGCATATAAGACAGTACATGGTTTCTCTAGATAAAGTGTCAATGTACCCAGACCCTACTGAGCTTCACCTTAAGCAAATTAATAATAATGAATTCTAAAGAAATAAGGAGTTATATTAATAGGACAATATAATGCATTAATTGGGTCTTACTGGGATTCTGTGTTAGCCAATTTTGACAAGGAACTGTGATGGTTTGCACAGAGCCCTGATATTAACTATTTGGAACTATTTTGCAAATTTGAGTCACCAACCTCTGTGAGTGCGGATGTTCCGCATTGACGATGTTTTAAAGCAAGTACCGCTCAAGACTTCAGGTGGAGGATGATTTATGCTTGTTCCTGTCTGCATTGCATCCCCGCATTAGCCTCTTTTGTGCATCAAAGACACAAAATCATTGTTCCCACTGAAGTAGGGGTGAGCAAAGGTTTCCAAAAGCATATCTAACTTGGGTTCAAAAGTGTGTTTAAAAGTTAAATACAAAAACTAAAATCTTAAAAAAACAAGACCAATATTAAGCATTTTTAAAATATGAAATAAGATTTATAATTTATAAAATAAAATTTATAATAAGAATGTGAAATAATTTCTGATATTTGTTGTTTTATACTATCATAATAAATAATGGATACATGTACATAATTAAAAATCATAAGAATAATGGAGGGGGGAGGACTGTACTGAATCGTAAATTGTGAATCATGAATTGACTCACTATTTACAATCGCAATTTACATTCGCAAACTTGTACGAGTAAAGCCGACTCAAGTTTAAGCAAGTGCGACATGTACTGAGTAAACAACGAGAACCGAGACAAATTTTTCTAGTCACAATGCGTCGAGAACAGAATTCGACAAATTCTGAAGTGGTTGAGAACTGAGGTACCACTGTATCATCATCCAAAATTTAGTGGAAAGTCTTCTAAGAAGACTAAAGGCTACTGTACCAAAAAAAGGGGAAAATACCCATGTTTATGGATGTATTTTTCCAGTGTCCTATATTGCTATGTTATATATAGGACATACATACACTATATATCCTATATATGGCTACATTATATTTGGGTCTATATTCTGATAACACAAACCTAGTCAGACATATTTTAATGATTCGTAAGATCACAGAGAAAGAGAATAAAGGAAAAAAAAAAAGAATTTCCATAATTACCTTTCATTTCCCCAACCATGTAGTTAAGCCTTTGGGTAAATTGGCTCATAAATACTTGTGTGATCTGGAAATTTAAAACCCCTTTCTGACGAGTAAACAAATACACAAATGAAAAAAAGGAATACCTCCTGGAAAAAAGAAAACAGTATTATTTCATATACGTATTGCATGTTGCAGTGCTTGGCTTTCTGTTACTGGTACATCATATGTCTATGAAAGCATCTCTCCTGCTCTTGCCTGAAACAGGATGACAAAGACTCATTTAAATGAAGTAGGGACAAAGACTATAAAGGTGATCCTATTGAACACACACCTTTGCTCACATATCTTTATGTAGAGAGATAGGGCCTAATTCCAGGGTTACTGCGTTCTAAATGGCCCACCATTATTTGCTTAAGTGTTTAACTCTATTAACTCTGTCTCCATTTAGGTAACAGTTTGGCTGCAGCATGAAGCCATTTATACTGATAAGTACTATTTTAATATACAAATGCAACTGAAAGAACACTTTAGAAACATATATGTCTGCTGTGGTGTGACTTATGTGTGTAAGTGCCTCATTTTTTTGTTTTGTCTTTTTGTCTCAAGTTTTATGTTTCACTTATATAACTCCCCTCTTATTTCAGTAGAATTAGATTTAACAAAACTGATTTGGACTTCAAACCCTGGAACCATGTTCTGTATATACAATTCCATAGTTTGCAAATCTTCCATCTCCTTAATTTATAGTAAAAGAAAACAAATCACATGACATTAAAAGTAGTGCATCACAAAGAGTTTTCTGTTGAAAGAATTTTCTTGCCATGTTCTTGATATAACGTGGTGTAATATTTCATTTTTAACTTTGTTTTGATACTTTTTGTTAGTCTCTCTTGTATATTTGTTTGTAATTTGTTTCCTACCTGATATGCCATGATTGCAAATCCAGAGAGTTACTGCAGTGCACAAGAATGAATCATATAGAGGCTGAAAAATGTCTGATATAGTAAACAACATTTCAAAAGAAAAAACCTTTATGGAATTTTTTATGACTTGTGAAAAAAGCCAATAACCAAAACAAATAATTTTTTTTTTGCTTTCTTGCAGAATTCTTCCTGCACACGTCCAGACAAAATGCTATGCTATATTGCATGCATAGCAGACTTGAGATTTACAAATACATTTTTAATAATCTGTTAATTTTGGTGTCCATATTTAGTTTTTTGATGAGGTGAGTCTGCTATTCACAATTGGAAATTCAGTTAGCAAATATTCAGATAGTTTTCCTTCAATTATTCCAAGCAAAAAAGATAAACGTTTTTGAATGGCCTGCATAGTCAATTGTGAACAGCAGACTCACCTCATCAAAAAACTAAATTTGGACACCTCAGTCCTCACTAATTGTAGACCAATTTACAAATGTCTGTTTATTGCTAAGTTTTTGGTTGGAAGTTGTACTTATACAACTGCAATCTTTTTTAGACAGATCAGTTTCTTGAAATGTCCCAGTCTGGTTTTAAAGATCTTCATAGCACTGAATCTGAAGTTCTGAACATTTTAACAGTCTTTACTGACTTTCAGAATTCTGCCTTTCTTATGATTTTAGACCTCACAGCTGCATTTGACACCAATTTCTGGCTTGAAGCACTTGTCGGCATTAAAGGGGCTGCTCTGACAAGTGACTCAGACTTGTCTGAAGAAGACAGATTTGGTGGTTTTGGCTCTTTCTTGTGGAGCACATTTCCACCACACTGGCCTCTCTTCTCTGCCACAGTATACATTTTTTCATTGGTTTTAAGATTTTATTTTTGTCTAAAATCTTTAAATGTTTAAAACAAGCCCAACCCTATTTCATCCCTATGTTCTATTTCATAGTCATGTCAAGGGCACGCAGGTCTGCTGACCAGTTTCTTTTAGTTGTTCTTCAATAAAGGTTGAAGCACTGGGAGTATTGTGCCTTTGCAGTTATGACATAGTTAGACATTTGATCCACTAACAAGCATGAGCAGCTTCCACAGTTTTGTTCAGACACAGGTGGCTCCTACACTACACACCCCTGTCTCTGCCTGGACCATTTCCAGGCATTTAGTAGAAGGAAATTTGTTGTCACAGCACCCATTACATGTCCTGCCTTTGACAGCCAGTCACTGTTGTCTTGCAATGCTGTTGTGAATGAGAAACCTGAAATGCTATAGACTGGAACAGTATTGTCTTTAGCAACAAATCCAGGTTCTGTTTTGGATCTGACAATGGTTGGGTTCGAGTATAGAGGCCTAATGGTGAGCGTGTCAATCTTGCCTTTTCTATGAAGCAACATACTGCCCCAACTGTTGGTGTGACGAATCATGATCTACAGGCCTAGCTGCAACACATGTGTGCAAATGTGCCACAGGAAAACATACAGAACCTGCCTCCAATGCCCAACCATAGCTCATCTTGTATCCAGGCTAGAGGCGGCCTAATTTTCCCCAGTAAACTTATCATTTTGCTCTAATATTGTAATCACTTACATATATCATGATTCCATTCACACAAAGTTTCAGTCAATTTTAACAACCCTTTCTTGGTGAGTTTTTTTTTTTGGTCAATGATTGTTTAACACATACTTATTCTTTTGCTTTTTACTCAGTATGAGAGTTGATTCTTTTTTTGTTGTTTTTATTTTCTTACTGCTTTTAATTGTAAAAACTGGTCTTTGTGTGTATATTGTGATATTTTTTGTTTTAAACCTAACTTTGATCCAATTTGATTTTATTATCCAAAAATTCCGGCTATTGCAAAGGTAGTAATTTAACCCTAATCTCAAACCTAACCTGCTATAATGAATGCAGTTTAAATGAATAATTCCTAATTGAAAATAAAAATATCAGAAGTAGGTCACACCATCACTGGCTACTTACACCCTACACCCTACACCCTCCACTATTATTTTATTCAGTGGTTATTTATGAAGCGGTGGTTGTTAATTTTGTAATGTGAAGCTGTAAGACTTTTGAGAAGTCTCATTGAGAATGAGCATGCTCATTTACATGCTTGCACATCTGCAAATGCTAGCGGAGGTACGTGTGATGAACAAGCGTTTGATGTTAAAGAGGTAATGCCCATCACAATACACAGATTACAATTAGGAAGAAGGACCAACAAGAATGTCCCTTGCCTTCCAATATTATGTTGACATCATTGAATACAGGTGGGATTTTAAATATGCAGGAACCAGATAGAGATTTCAGTAAATGCAATAATGGAAACATGGCTCCCATTATCGAAACAGTCAACGTCCAAACCAGACTGGAACAAGATACATACGAATCATATGGTTTGCCTGTGGTTCTGTTGTTTTATCATGCTATCCTACAGAGAATGGTGTTTTTATACATTTGTCTTTAAACCTATATTTAGCACGTCTATAGTAATCCATAGCAGGCTATGGGATATTTCGCAGAGAGATAAGGTAATGGATGCAGTATGTCTTTTCTCAAACGCTGCTTTCTCCATCTCATTTTCTGATTAGAAGTTTCCATGTACCTGTCTGCTCCATGTTTTAGAGCCTAATTATGACTGTGTACTGTCAGCTAGAATTGCATCAACCAGGCTTTGGGGAGAAGTGCAATTTGTATTGATTTGTCTTTTGGATGGAGAGAAGGAGGAGGAAAGCAGGAGAGAGAAGGTAAGTAAAGGAGGAATTAAAGCTCAGGCAACTCATGAAAAGAGTACCAGTCTTTCTTAGAAGAGAGGCATCAAATGATGAGACAATGTGAAGCTAGTACAAATGGATAGTGCGAAGATTCTGGTAGTCTTACAGTGAACCAAACATCAAAACACACACACACACACACACACACACACACACACACACACACACACACACACACACACACACACACACACACACAGACAGACTGTTATAAACCAGGACACAGACATTCAATTTGGACCTCATCAGCAGAAATAGCTGACACTGTTTAACCTCCAAAACCCTTGGTCGCTTTTCTTCGGCAGGCTCATCCCTAAAAAAGCTGCTGCAAGCTTGCAAGCTTTCTCCCTATGCCCCCATTGTATGCACACATGGTATATATGACAGTATATAAAGCATTTGTTGGACTTTGTATAAGCAACCCTTTAACCATTAAACACTGTCGATCAAACATGGGCAAAGTCAAATCTAACCCTTATCCATATCCTCATCCTATTTCTCTCTCTCTCTCTTTCTCTCTCTTTCTCTCTATTTCTGTCTCTCTCTCTCACACACACACACACACACACACACACACACACACACACACACACACACACACACACACGCACACCCAGAACATTAGTATCATTTTAGTGGCTTACTCCTGCTACACCTACACCTTGATCTCAGTGTCCTAAAGCAAATGGTAAAAAGGATGTCTTTGTTGAGGTTTCTTTCTTTTTTGAAAGTTTTACTCATAATAACACCATGTAACAATTTTCAAAAACTTTTTGTTCCCAGTTGTTAAGTGTGTTTTCCTGATTGTTTGTACCCCAAATGAATAGAAAAAAGTTATTATTCCCTGTAAACTTTGCTTTTGTGGTCAGCACAATGATATTTTGAAATTGATCTATTTTTAAGGATATTCGCCATATTTCAAGATACTTAAGAAGCTTCTGGAATTGTGAGAACTATCAAGAAGTTTCTAGAACTGTCCAGAATTATCTAGGAACTTTCTGTGTGAGGACGGTACACAGAATTGCATAGGTAGCTGATATAACTACAGTTATATAGGGCCACTATACGCCCCTTCCTGAAGAGACGGAGAGGCGAATGATCTAATTGATTGGGATTGCCCATTAGAATGCGGCAACAGCAATCACAGACCAAAGGGGGAAATTGACCCCTAGGACAGCAGGGTGAATTCATTCTCTTATTCAGATTATGTCTAAGAAAGCTATTCACACTGCACACCACACCCATTACAGGAGGAGCTTAGGAAGGACCACTACCTTTCAAATGTATATATTGTGCTGTTACTCTGCTACCGGCGTGATCAGTCTTGACCTCTGATGAACTCAGTACAATCTTCGTACTTTGATATGCCTGCGAATAAAGATTGACAAGTTTTATCGATGTTTGGACGTAGGAAGAGAGACCCCGTTTTCTTACAGTACACCGCAAACTTAGTAATTTAGATGGCATCCCATATCAAGAGGCTTGCATACATCAGCAGACCGCATCTTTGCTATTGTATGTGCCATTTATAAAGACAAGGACGAAAAAAAGTACTATGTTGGAAGACATCTGCTAAGATGTGATGAGGTCCCTACAACGACATACTCCGGCATGCTGTTGGTGACACCTGTTTCTATACGTAAACAATTCATATATGTTCGTGAAGTATTTGCTCACAAAAGCCGAAAATTTATGATGAATTTGTAAGACCAATTTTTAATTTGTTTAGACATAAGCACTTGCGAAATATAACATTAATAAAAAGCTCGTGGGAAGGACAACAAAACTTCTGTTACACTATGTAATCACAAACGCACGTCCCACCGATGCCACGCAAAGCCCCACGACCGCACGCACGCACGCACGCACACACACCTAACTTCCCTGTGGGGACCAGTAAAATATCCTCAAAGGTAAACATGTCAGATCTTTCTGTTCTTGGGATATTTGGTCCCCACAATAATATATAAACATGACTCCCCCCAACACACACACAGCATGCCTTTTTTCAGTTACCCCAGTGCTGCATAGACACCCTACTGCCAACTAACAGCTGACCTGGAGTTATTAATGTTACTTCAGTCTGCTCTCAGATCAGCATGTGAAACTGTGAAAGCTCATTCTTACTAAAAATCTAGTTACCTCTGAGAGTGCACAGATACAGACAGTCAGGTGGCACCAGTCCAAGTGCAAACTCAGTTAAAACAGCCTCATCCTCATGCTCAAATTAAACCTTACACCCGATGCAGCTGTTTATTTTGGCACTTTCATCCTGTTTACTTTCTCCCTTGTTTGCTTTTGGTAAAGATTTGCTAATGTGCCATAGTGTAGGTTAATTTTTCATCCCAGGAAGAAATGTTGCTGTTGGTTAAACACATACTCAGAAATGGTTATTGATTTGATTAATGGGGGTGGCATGGTGGATCGGTTGGCAGCAACACCACCTCAAAGCAAGAAGGTCCTGGGTTCAATCCCAGGGTGGAGTGACGTGGGTCACTTCTATGTGGAATCTGTATGTCCTCCATGTGGGTTTACTCCAGGTGCTCCAGTTTCCTCCCACAGTCCAAAGACATACAGTGGTGTGAAAAAGTGTTTGCTTTAACAATATGGTCAATCAGGACATCACTTAAATACGACCTGCCTGACAAAGTGGAGTACACCAAAAGATCCTTAAAAGCTACGCATCATGCCGAGATCCAAAGAAATTCAGGAACAACTGAGAAAGAAAGCAATTGAGATCTATCAGTCTGAAAAGGGTTATAAAGCCTTTTTTAAAGCTTTGGGACTCCAGCGAACCACAGTGATAGCCATTATCCACAAATGGCAAAGTTCATGCCTCCACCATAAGAAAGAGACTGGGCAAAAATGTCCTGCATGGTGAAGTTCAAAGACGAAAACCACTTCTGAGCAAAAAGAACATTAAAGCTCATCTCAATTTTCCCAGAACACATCTTGATGATTTTGAGAAAACATTCTGTGGACTGACGAGACAAAAGCTGAACTCTTTGGAAGGTGTGTGTCCCATTACATTTGGCGTAAAAAAGTAACGTAGCATTTCAGAAAAATAACATTATACTAACAGTTAAATATGGTGGTGTTAGTGTGATGGTCTGGGGCTGTTTCATCCGGCCTCCGGCCTCAAGCTGAAACGAACTTGGGTTCTGCAGCAGGACAATGATCCAAAACACACCAGCAAGTCCACTTCTGAATGGCTGAAGAAAAACAAAATGAAGACTTTGGAGTGGAATAGTCAAAGTCCTGACCTGAATCCTACTGAGATGCTGTGGCATGACCTTAAAACGGCCGTTCATGCTCAAAAAACCCTCCAACATTGTTGAATTACAACAATTCTGCAAATATGAGTGGGCTAAAATTCCTTCACAATGCTCAAGACTCATTGCAAGTAATCCTAAACGCTTGGTTGCAGTTGTTGCTGTGTGTGGCCCAACCAGTGATTAGGTTTAGGGGGCAATAATTTTTTCACACAGGGCCATGTAGGTTTGTATTTTATTATCCCTTAATAATAATAACCCTCATTTAAAAACTGCATTTTGTGTGTACTTGTGTTGTCTTTGACTATATATATATATGAATGACTAGTACTGACTTCTTCCGTCTGTGTGAGCTGATTAAAAAATTACCTGCAGAAAACTGGTCAATCACTAAGCTGCAGAAAAAAGTAAATTGCTTTGAAATACCAGAAAATGTCTCCAAAAATGCCTTAATTCTAACAGCAGGGGAAAATTGACTTGAACAGAAACATGCCTGTTTCTGTTTCATTTATTTACCAACTCTGATATACCGACACATGGTGAAGTAAACTAGAAAGTTTATTGACTATCTACTGTGCTACTGGCTAAATTACTGGTAATAGTGTCTGACATACCATTATCTCTGCTATACTACCGAAGGCCGTTATAGCTTTTTGTAAGGAATTGCATAATAAATCACACCCTCACTGCTGCTTCTCTGCTTACCTCTTCTCAACCTCCTCTGGTTCTTTTTTTGCCTCTGCCTTCATATTCTTAATTCTTTTCTGTCTGCTTCTATGCTATACAGATTTTTTTTTGGGGGTAATGGCACTTACCATGGCATAGACTGCATAGGTTTCTATATAAACCAGAATTCAACCAGGATAAGATAGGCTTAGATATTCAGATAGCATAAACTGAATGACTATCTGATCATAGTCCAGGACCAAAGGACCATTTGTGGGACCATCTCTTGCGATCCTAAATTGCTCTGGAGTCCTGGTCACCTCTCTCTCATTATCCGCTAGAATAGAACAGAAGGTAGTGTGCAGGCAGGTTCTTCTAACCCTCAAGAGAAGGGATAACAGACAGGTGGTATGTAAAACATTATATAAATATTTATTTAATTAATAAAGTAAATAAAAATGTTTTCTTGGCTGCTGTAATACACACATCTGACTGAGAGTGGTACTAACCAATCAAAACTGCTCATTAGAATGGCTTTCTGGGTCTTGCTCCTGTCTATATGCCTGCATGCCCCTTCTGATGATATTTTGGGTGGTAATGTAACTCTTTTAAAAAAAAGACAAGAAAATCTGACCAAACAGATTCCTGATTTTCACTAAGGAGGCTGGCCCAAAGCTGTCTAACCCCTTCTCTGCATACTGAAGAAGGTGCTGCGTATTCGTTAATAAAAAAGTCACTGTTTATGCACATGCTTATTTGGCTAGGTAACGTCAAATGGTGACTTGCAAGGAAACTTTCAATAATTCAGCAAGGTCAGCCAAGGCTACCTACAAAATAGGTAATGATTTGGCTGCCCTGGCATACTGTACACATAAGAAATGAGTGATCGTACTTTGTTGAGTAGTTGTGCTTGTAGATTTTGTGGATTATTTCTGCAATATACAGAAAAATAAGCAATGAAAAATAGAAAAACATTGTTGTGCTATTTCATACATGCTATTTTTTCATTTGAAGTTGCTGTTACTGTGTGCTGTTTATCTGTATTTTGAAATTCATACAATAATTTAATGTGTGTTAACAATATGTGTGCATGAGTTCCCATGGGAGGGGGTGGGGAAGGGTAGCAGAGCCATTTCTGTATGCACTGCAAGCACATGACACTGATAGAAGACTTATAATTGTCATTGCACAGCAGTATAATGAAATTTAAGGCATAGTACCCAATGGTGCCAGAACTAGGAAAAACCATACAAATATACAGTATTATGAAGATCTACTAAGAAATAAACATCATGAATACAAACACAAAGCACTGTTCACATATGGAGCATTCATCTATTGACAAACTAACAATTCCAGTTCTCTATTCTATGCATGCTTACATCCATACATTCTTAATGGACATATAGTATTATGTGAAGATTATTGCATGCAGTGAACAGTGAAATTATTGCATGTAGTAAATAGAAGTCAGTGGTTGAGTATGTGATGAGGGCATTAGTTAAGCAGTGATCCCCATATAGAGCTCATCACTTTGATGTCCATGTGTGAGACGTTTTGGACCTGCAGCATTTTCTAGAGGACAGCAGGGTGAAGAGGTGGTGACTTGGGTGGGTTGTGTCTCTGGTAATGCTTGTAGCCTTGTGGAGACCAGGTGCTGTAAATGTCTTCCAGTGGAGGTTGCTTCATGTTAATGATGTCCTAGGCTGATTTGATGACTTTCTGGAGAGCCTGCTTATCAGCCACAGAGCAGACAGTATACCACACTGGAAGCTCTAGGTAAGCATGCCATCTATAAATCAGCAATAGAAGGACTCCAGAAGCTGCTTGGACAATTGGCCTTTCTCAGTACTATTAGGAAGTAGAGCCATTTCTGTGCCTTCTTCACCAAAGCAGTGGTGTTGATGGTCCATCTGAGGTGATATCTGTTATATCTCAGTGGCCAAAAGTTCTAAAACAGCTCTGTCACTTTATGTAAGCTTCATATATACTACTGCAGTTAAGCTTCCTCTCACTTCAGCTGCTTCCTACAACCCCTTGTTTTGGAGTCATTTGACTTCTTAAATACCTGTTTACCACAGTCAGTATTCCATATTAGCTTCTGATCCAGTCCATGACCAGTCCATTGTTTTCTTTCTTACTCACTTGACTGTATAACCTTTGGAACCTCTCGAGGTGTTTCTCTTTTATGTAGTGACATTTCTGCAGTTTCTTATCCTGATACCTACAGTTCACTTACTAAGGTAGTTTCGTTTGTCATGATTGACCCCTACCTAGTGCTTTCTCAACTGTGTGGTTGTACAGTATGCTAGGTTTTCTATTTTTTGATTGCATTAGTTGTTTAAAAATAGTCTGTACCATACCTGTAAATAGTCTGTACCATACATGTAAATGGGTTGGAACCCGATATGTAAATCAGCAGGCAAACAACGACGTAAGAAGGAAATGTGTGTTTATTAAACAAGCAAAAAGTGAAAACAGATGACTTAATGACAGCATGGAGATCTGCCATCGAGCCCAGGAAGTCAGCGGCGATAGTGCAGTCAACGGAAGGTGAGGGAAACTTCGTGGTGGTGTGAAGCTTGCTTCCGGGTAGCAGGTCCGAACCCAAAGCCAGCAGTGGAGACCCAAAAGCCGGCAAGAGGACAGCGTGAACCGGGAACTGCAAGGGAAAGAACTGGCTGTGTGTACCGAGAGAGAAAACTAAACTGGCATGAGAGCCGTAAGAAAACAAGAGTACACAGTAATGGGCTAATGCTAAAGGATAAAGTTGAATAGCACAGTAGAAAAGACTGTAGAGGCAGCCAGAGCAACGAGCTAGGAGGCGTGGAGGAGCCGGGAGCGGCAGCCAACTGAGCTCTAGGAAGCAAGCACAACACACACACGCCGCACTGGGAGAAACATAAACAACGCATGTAGGGAACATGTGAAAATAACGAAAAATGGAAAAAGTGGACGCGAGCCAGAGCGAATACTAACAGTACCCCCCCTTATGATCGCCTCCTGGCAATCACCGGGGCTTGTTAGGGTTGGCTCTGTTGAAGTCATGAAGAAGGGATTTATTGTATATAGCGGAGCATCCAGGAGGCGAGAGACCATGAAAACCTGGTCGCCATCGATGACCCTGGTGGGTGGCAGGGGCTCAGCCAGAGGGCTAAGGTCCGAGGTGTTGATCTGTGAGACATGAAACGTAGGGTGAATACGCATGTGGTTAGGCAGTTTGAGGTGAACAGAAGAGGAATTAATTATCTTGGTGATGGAAAAGGTCCTATGTAGCGCAGGGCCAACTTCCTGGACTTGAGTGGGATGTTGCGTGCCAAGAGCCAGACCATTTGGCCTGGAATGAAGGTAGGGTGATTGGCTGAGCCTTGTGACAGCTTCAGAGCTTATGTGTGACGGATGGAACCATGTCATTGATCTCCTGATTGGGGAACAGCAGGGTAAAGTACCCCAGAGAGGCCTTGAAGGGGGAGAGACCCATGGCAGTGTTAGGCAGGGTGTTGTAAGCGTATTCCGCCCACGTCAGCTGAGAGCTCCACTTTGTGGGATCCTTGAAGGTGAGGCAGCGCAGAGTGGCTTCAATGTCCTGGTTGGCCTGCTCGGCCTGTCCATTGGACTGTGGGTGGAAGCCCGAAGTTAGGTTGACCGTGGTCCCAAGGGCCTTGCAAAAGGATCGTCATACTGGGGAGATGAACTGGGGTCCCCAGTCCGAGACGATGTCCAGAGGAATCCCGTGAATTTTGAAAACTTGGTCGATGTCTGCCATCTCCGCCGCTGAAGGCAGCTTGGGCAACACAATGAGGCAGACGGCCTTAGAGAAACGATCTACAACCAGTAAGAGGGCAAGTGTGTGATGGCTCCCAGGATGGGACTCGTGGGTCCACTGAAGAGCGGCGGTCTGGACCAAAGCAGGCACGTAGAGAAGGTTGGGAGGTCCTCCCCCAGGGTCGGGCTCTGCCCTCTGTGCCTCCTTGATGGTGCGCTCGATCTCCCAAGAGAGGTGGCCGACAAGACGGTCCAAAGGGAGGATGGTGTCAGTTGGCTCCGGGGAACCTTCTGGTGGAAACTGACAAGCAAGCGCGTAGGGCTTACTGTTACAAGATACTGGCATGTAGGTGAGCGTACAATTCTAAGCGGGCAATGAAGAGGGCCCATCTGGCCTGGCGGGAGTTCAGGCGGTTTGGATATATGAAAGGTTGCGGTGGTCAGTCCACACCATGAAAGGCAGTTCTGCGCCTTCCAGCCAATGATGCCATTCTTCTAACGCGAGCTTTGCCACCAGAAGTTCTCTGTTGCCCACGTCATAGTTCCTTTCAGCCAAGGAGAGGCATCATGAGAAGAAGGCACAGAGGTGCAACTTGTTATCCAGGACTCCTCATTGTGAGAGAACGGCGCCAACTCCCGTGTTCGAAGCGTCCACCTCAACAATGAACTGGTGGCTGGGATCCGGCTGCGTGAGGACAGGAGTCAATGTGAATAGCTTCTTAAGCCGGTTGAAGGCCCTGTGTGCTTCAGGTGTCCACCTGAAGGGGACCTTTGTCGACGTGAGCCAGGTAAGAGGGCCCGCTACCTTGCTGTAATCCCAGATGAAGTGCCGATAGAAGTTTGCAAAGCCCAAAAAGTGCTGTAGATCCTTGCACCCCAGGGGAGTGGGCCACTCTGCAACTGCGCGGATTTTCTCTGGGTCGGCCTTGGTGCTGCACCTCTGGATGACAAAGCTGAGGAAAGTGACGGAATTGACGTGGAACTCGCACTTCTTGGCTTTAATGAACAACTTGTTGTCCAGGAGGAGAGTGGGCACCTGGCGAACTTGGGTGACGTGATCTTCTGATCGGGAGAAGATCAGGATGTCATCAAGGTAGACGAACACGCACCGGTTGAGATAGTCCTGCAACACATTGTTCACCAGGGCTTGGAATACTGCCATCGTTGGTGAGTCCAAATGGCATCACTCGATACTTGAAGTGACTGGGCGGGGTGTTGAAAGCCATCTTCCACTTATCACCTTCACGGATGTGGACCAGATGGTAAGCATTGCATAGGTTGAGCTTGGTGAAGATGGTCACCCCCTGTAGCAGGTCAAATGAGGAAGATATGAGTAGAAGGGGTATCGGTCACACCGAGTGATGCCGTTGAAGCCCCGGTAGTCAATGCATGGCCGCAGGGACCCGTCCTTCTTGGAGACAAAGAAGAATCCGGTGCCTAGAGGAAAGGAGGAGAGCCAGATGAGTCCAACGGCCAAGCTTTTGGTGATGTACTGTTCCATCGCCTCCCTTTTGCTCTTGGACAGTTGATAGAGCCGGCTGGTGGGCAGGGGCGCCCCAGGAAGCAGCTCTATGGCACAGTCGTTGGGCCAGTGAGAAGGGAGGATCTTGGCCTGATCCCTGCTGAACACCAGCCGGAGGTTGTGGTAGTGTGAGGGCATGTTGGTGAGATCCACTGGGTCTGCAGACCGAGAACTGAGAGTTAGAGGCATGGAGGCGGGCAAGGCCGAGCGGAGGCAGTGCTGGTGACTGAAATCACTCCAGTTAGTTATCCTCCCAGTCCTCCAGTCTATAGTGGGGCTGTGCAGGACCAGCCAGGGATGCCTCAGAACCAGCGGTGTCCGAGGGGAGTGGATGACCCTCAAGGAGATGGTCTCATGATGGTTCTCAGCAAGGACCAGAGGCAAGGGAGAGGTCCGGTGGGCACACTGGCCCATGTGGGGTTCTCCAGGCTGTCCAGTCAGGTGCTGAGCTGGGCCACAAAGTGCTGGTTGATAATGTTTTCCTTGGTGCCTGAGTTCACCAGGGCTTCGATTCTCGGCAAGCGCAGCATGGCAGGGAGAGTGAGGAACGTGGGGGGGTCTTTGGGTGCGCTCGTCAGTTTCACCGACGAGCCTGGTCTTTTGGGCAGATGTCACACTGTTGGATGCGGATTGCCCACAATAAGTGCAGAGCCCGTGTTTCTTGCGCCAGGCCCGTTCGGTGATGGAGAGTCTGGCGTGTCCCAGTTGCATGGGCTCAGGTTCTTCCATGCTGCAAGGAGGGGTCGCTGGGGCAGGTGTGAACCCCGAAGAAGTGGACCTGGTACGCGGGGATGACATCGCTTGGACCGTGTATGCACCGGTCCAAGCAGATGGCCAAGTCTACCGAAGCCTGTAGATCATTGGGATCATCATGGACCGCTAACTCATTCTTGAGACAGTCAGACAGACTGGACAGGAAGGCCTCGCGCAATGCGGGCTCCTTCCACGGCCAGCAACCAGAACTCCATGGCATAGTCAGAGACTGACCGGGAGCCCTGTCGAAGGCCCATGAGGTGCCCCGATGCCACTTCCCCATGGCTCGGGTGGTCAAACACCACCCTGAACTGCTAAGGAAGACAGCGTACAGGAGAGCCTCAAAACCATCCTGGGAGAGCGCGGCCTCAGCCCACGTTAAACGTACGAGACCTTGCTGGCATCTGAAATGAAGGCCGATGGACGCTGCTGGAACACCAGACCACATTCCATCAGGAACCCTCTGCACTTGGTGCAGTCTGATTATTCTGTTAGGGGGGATCGAAAATCCCTCCCGAAAATGTAAATGGGTTGGAACCCGATCTGCAAATCAGCAGGCAGACAACAACGTAAGAAGGAAATGTGTGTTTAATAAACAAGCGAATAATGAAAACAGATGACTTAATGACAACACGGAGATCTGCCGTCGAGCCCAGGAAGTCAGCGGCAATAGTGCAGTCAATGGAAGGTGAGGGAAATGCGGCGGTGGCGTGAAGCTTGCTTCCAGGTAGCAGGTCCGGACCCAAAGCCAGCGGTCGAGACCCAAAAGCCAGCGGGGAAGAGGACAGCGTGAACCGGGACTGCAAGGGAAAGAACTGGCTGTGAGTACCGAGAGAGAAAACAAAACTGGCATGAGAGCTGTAAGAAAACAACAGAGTACTCAGTAATGGGCTAATGCTAAAGGCTAAGGCGAATAGCACAGTAGAAAGGATTGTAGAGACAACCAGAGCAACGAGCTAAAGCTAAGCTAGAGAGCTAGGTTAGTGCAGCCACTAATCGTAATGAAGACGATTGGCTGGCGAATATATGCAGGTCTGTTGATGAGGAGCAGCTGTGCAGCACAGGAGGCGTGGATGAGCCGGGAGCGGCAGCCAACCGATCTCTAGGAAGCAAGCACATCACGCACACACGCCACTCTGGGAGAAACATGAACAATGCGTGTAGGGACCGTGTGAAAATAACAAAAAATGGAAAAAGCGGAGGCAACCCAGAGCAAAACCTAACAATACAAAATGTCCCCAAATATGACACCTGCCTAGATTTTTTTAAATAACTGAAACAGGTGTCTTCATCTACTGGAACACTTCTATATTATTTCTACAAGTTTTGTGCAAGTTGTTGCTTTGCTTCTTGTTGGGTTCCAAAGTCATGAAATCGTTAAGACTTGCATACCAAACCCAGTGTCATCAACAGTTGTCATTCTAAAGAAAAAAAGTGACTTGATTGGATGTCACACAAATGTGGTTGCAATACTGCTAGTCCTACACACTCTTTGACATGAAGCACTATGAGTTGGTTGATCCTTACAAACTGAACCCATACAAATGATAAAGTGATTTCTTTAGTATGTCTAATTATTTTTTGCAGAACAGTGAACTGCTTACCTGCGCTGTATTTATTACATAAGAAAATGAGCCTAGGCATATTATTGCATTTTCCAGTACTTCTTCATGGGTACCATGAAAAGTCTGTGATGGAGAAAGGTATGGGATAAAGGAACAAATTAGGAGTCAAAGTAGAGAAAGGGCTGACAGTGGGATACAAGTAGATATATGGGACAAAATTGTGGAAACTGACAAAGCTCTGCTGCTGTTCTGTATTACTTTAGTCACCCTCGCTATACTGGTGAGTCAGCCAGGCTGCTGCTGAATACAGGATTGCTATTTTCTGGAAGGATACTTGCATTCATGGCATTAGAGAGTAAGATATGCAGAAAAAGAAACATGAAACCAAGAACACAGCTTCATTTTATAAAAGATAGGAGGCAAAAGAGGTAAGTAAGCACACATCATGTGTGGGAAGACTGTGTCTTTGGCATCGGACTTTAAATTCACTGAGTAAGAGTAAGCAGAGGTTCTTTGCTTTGCTAAAGGGTTTCCTTGGTACAAGAGAAGAGATGGCAAATGGAAAAAAATCTTTCTTATAGTAACTTTTGTAAACCATAGAATGCAGTAGTTTTAATTTAGAAGATGTGCACAGGGATATTACACTATTATTTTTCAATTAACATATTTTTGTAATTTAAATGCGCCATTTGAGCCCATTGCCTACAAATAACATTCAACATGTATGTATTGGGTCTGAAATAGTTGCTTAATTATTATTATGAGTAGTAGTTAACCTGGATGTGTAGAAATGTGAAGAAACTGAGTATGTGCTTTGTTTTACAACAACAGAGTAGTTGTGTCATGCTGGAAGCTACAGCTGTGTGTCTCAGTGAGTTTTTTTAATTGGCTGTCAATCACTTTGACAGCAGATCTAACACTTGATGCTTCATGATATTGAGACTTACTTTCAGGCAACTACATTTATGTATTAATTAATATTAATACATTACATGTTGATGTTAACTCTGTCCCCCACAACCTCCTCTGTATAAAAACAAAGCAAAACAAAACAAATCAGCAAATACCAGCCTATGATGTGTTTTGGAAGCTTGTATGCTGGTCAATTAGCAAGACCATACAAGTTCCATGTTCCATATTAGTCCAAGTTGGTTTATACTAGTTAGTACAGGTCTGGTGGTGCTTTAGTTTGTGAACTTCAATGGTCTTACTGGTTAACCAGCACACCAGTAATCAAAACAAGGATAAAACAAACATATAAATTAATTAATTAAATTGTATATGTTGATACAGTGTATAAATTGACGTTTAAATCAATTTGGGTAAACGACTTAAAGGTTTTGGAAGAAGATGTTGCTGACCTCAAAGACTTTCCAACAGTTTTTTCATGAGTGCTTTCACTGGAGCATCAGAATTCAATTAAAGTTATTTGTTCTGTGACTAACTGTTATGAATTTAAGCAACCAGACTGAAATAGTTGGCATACATTAGAAATGGGTAGACAGAACTTCTAATTAGTGGCCTCCATTATTTCAGTCACACTCACTGCCATAAGGCCCATAATTTGAAGCATACAGGGAGCATCAATGGCAGTTCTAGATCATTTGAGTTATCATCTATAGTGGCTATGTCAGAGTGACCATTTACTTTCTACCTAAATGTGTGTCATCGCTGTGTGTCTGCAAGAGTCAGGGCCATAGTTGGGGACTATCTTGTTGTCACAGGGGAAATGCCCACCACTGCATCCCTGAACAGCCACTGACAGACATAGAACCCTCACAGACAGTGGCAGTAGAATGGGGAACACCTCAGGGATTGACACTTTCATAGATTTCCACCTATGAACAAGTCAGCTCGTATTTGTGCCTTCCCTCCATAAACAAATTCTGTAGCTAAATTGTTTGTCAACTTTTGCATCTGTGTGCATGTGTCTGGTGCACTTGGAATTCACATTAACATTCCAATCATTAGTGTACATAACGTAATGTGTACATGTCAACATAGTGCAGGTCGACATAGTGTACATCAAGATAATGAAAAGAAATTGAAATCATCGGTATTGCTTTGTGACTCGGAAAGTAATTATGAGTTAATTATTACTTTAGTGTCAAAATGGAAAATAAACAGTAATAAATACCTGAAGTCATGCTACTGAAAGAAATATTTTACTGACAGACTTTGTAACTCATGTATAATAATTCTATTACTACTGTAGATTTCTGAAATGTATAGATTCTGTATAGATTCTGTCTAGGGTTGTTCCTGCCTTGCATCCTGTGTCACCGGCTCTCCTGTGAAGCTTGATCAGGATGAGTGGATAAGAAAATGAATGAATGACTGAATGAATGAATGAAATGTATAGGATGGGGAAAGAAGGTTTGGAATTAGATAAAAGATTATTATTACAAATATTTTCTGTCAACACCACACACACACACACACACACACACACACACACACACACACACACACACACACACACACACACACACACACACACACAGGCTTTGGTTTTAAACCCACACTGGATTTTTTATAGCAGCAGATAACAGCACAAGCTTTGTAGGAAAGTGTGTTTTAAAGCATTGAGCACATATTGATATTTAATAATTGTGTCAGCATATGGATGCTGTCTTCATCGTCAAGGTAACTGGAGTTCACCATAGCAACTCAGTGACTTAGCTGCAGTTAAGGTCTGAAACCCAAACAAGTCTGTCAATCTCTTTTCCACATGTTGAAAATGAACCATACTGAAATCAAGGCTTTTAGGCTAGCCTGAGCTCATAATGATAATACTGTAATACAGGGAAAGCTATTCCTGGGTCAGTACAGACCTAATCGTGGTTTTGATTTATTTTTAACTGAGAGTGGATGATTGTGCATTCAGAATCTAAAATAAATATGGCCAGGTCACTTTGACTGTTTACTACCAGTAGTTATTTTCAGCCCACAGTCGTCGCATTGGATACTAAATAACTGGAAAAGCTAGTGGCATTGATTTTTGGGGAATGCATGGAGATGCTGGCAGCTTTTGGTTCACTCCTGATGTAGATGGAAAAAGTGCATTTTCAATTTATCATATGTTTTGCATTTAGTGAATATGTATTACAAAATGGCTTTATTGATGAAGCACCTACATTTACTTAACAGTGTCTGGTTTGAATCACATTGATAGAAACCAGATGAAATTAAATAACACAGGCAGTGTCAACAAGGTAGCTCTGCTCTTTTATTATTGTGAAAGTTATTTCCCAAAGCCCTATAATATGCACTGTGTAGTAACAGGGTTGGTGCTGTGGGACATAAAGTGGACTGTTGAAGAAGAGACAGAAATTAGATTTTTTAACAGTGATTTTTCAAAAGTAATATGAAAAATACAAAATATATGTAAAGAAAAGTAAAGATCAGGGCGTGATGTTTCATCAAGTATGCATGCCAACAAACCCCTATATCTGAATTCCTGCTCTGGATTCAAGATACAATGTTTGAGGTCTTTGAAACTGTAACCTGTTATCTGAGCAACTAACTCACAATAATGAGTGATTATCTGGAAAATAACAAGAGAAGGTGGCATTCTGGATATCTTCTTACGTACACCCTCTAATTTTGCTTAATTCAGTTGTTTAATAATTAGGTGGAAAATTACTATTTGTTTTATATTGTAGCATTTAGTGCTAGAAGAAACATTCTGCAGAGAAAGTGCACATGCAATGGTAACAAACATGATGAATCAAACCCAGCTCACATTAAAAAGACAACACTGTAATCAATATGCAGATAACAGGCAGAGTGGGCCATTATATTTTACTGACATCATGAAAGAAGGTGGGGTTTTGAATATGAAATAACAAGGCATGAATTGTTTTATAAGAAGTAATAGATTAAGGGCATCTAATCATTGTCTCAAACAATGACAAATAAAGTACTTGACTCGCTATCTGATTAGTCACTAGCTGATCGTTTTTCTCGAAAAGGTACATTCAGATAGAGATACATTCGACTCTGTGTTTGTAACGCTGGTGAAAAGTAGGAGACAAACGCAGGCAGGTGAATGTGAGGAGCGACTTCATTGACTGTTGGGAACAGCACTGAAAATGAGGTAGGCAACGGAGCTACGTGACGAGGTAGGAAACCAAGTTGTATAGCAACTGAAAGGGGAACGGATGGGTGTTTAAATAGGGGGAGAGCGAAGCGTAAAAATGGGAACAGGTGCGTGTGATTAGAAGGAGGGAGAGGACGAGCGACGCAGAAGGCGTGCGCTTGGGGCTGTGCTGGTAGCGAACGTGACAGTACCCCCCCTCAAAGGGCTCGTGCAGGCGGGGGCCAGGGAACCCGAGGAGGACTTGCGCGGACGAGGCCTGGGGGCCGGGCGGTCAGGACAGGCGGTGTGGAACTCCTGGATGAGGAGGGGATCCAGGACGTCCTTGGCATCCACCCAGCTGTGCTCCTCCGGACAGTAGCCCTCCCATTCGACCAGGTATTGGATGTGCGAGCCCCGCCGGCGGGAGTCCAGAAGGTAGTGGACTGTGTAGGTGGGAGCCTCCCCCAGCCTGGCAGACCCAGGGTTTGAGGAGCGAGACATGGAAAGACGGAGAGATGCGTAAGTGAGGAGGCAGATCCAAACAATAGGTAACTTCATTTATCCGTTTGAGTACTTTGAAGAGCTCCAAGAAGCGGGGAGAGAATTGGGTACTTCCCTGGGTGTTGCAGAGGTCCCGCGTCGACAGCCAGACCGGATCTCCCAGATGGTAGGCAGGGGCGGGACGCCGGCGTGCCTCTTGTAGCGCTGGATCGCCCTGTCGATCTTTTGATGAACCTGGCACCAAATGTCCTCGCTGCAACGAAACCAGTCATCGACAGCCGGGGCATCCACGGGACGAAGGGGGGTTGGAGGCCAGGACACACTGGAACGGCATGAGGCCAGTGGTGGAATGCCGGAGGGACTTCTGGGCTATCTCGGCCCAGGGAAGGAACTGACTCCAGTCTCGCGGGTTGTGAAGACAGTAGCAGCGCAGGAATTTTTTCAGCTCTTGGTTAGAACGCTCGCACTGTCTGTTTGACTGTGGGTGGTAGCCTGAAGAGAGACTGACGGCGACGCCCAGCTTACCCACGAATGCACGCCAGACCGCGGAGGTGAATTGGAAACCCCGGTCCGAGAGAACATCCTCGGGGATGCCAAAGATGCGGAAGATGTGCTCGAAGAGGCACTTGGCCGTTTGCAGAGCGGAAGGGACCTTGCTCAGCACAATGAAGCGCACGGCACGGGAGAACCGATCGATAACGGACAGGATAGTGGTGAAGCCGTGAGAAGAAGGGAGGTCCGTGACGAAGTCGATGGCGATGTGAGACCAGGGCCGGTGCGGAATGGGTAAGGGATGGAGCTGACCAGAGGGAAGGGTGCGAGGAGTCTTGCATTGGGCGCAGACGCTGCAGGACGCCATGAACCGATGAACATCCCTGAGCATGTTCCTCCACCAATAGCGCGCGGCCAGGAGTTGATGGGTGCGGGTCTCCCCGGGGTGGCCAGAGCAAAGGGAGATGTGTGCCCAGGCGATGAGACAGTCACAGAGGCCGGGGGAACGAATTTGTTGTCCACTGGGCATTCCGACAGGATGCGTGTTCGGGAAAGCCTGTCATCCAATTCTCGCTCAAAGTCCCACTGGATGGCGCCAATGACACATGAGGCCGGAAGGATGGGCGCGGGAGCCTCTGGGACGACCGAGACGGGGTCGAGGCTGCGAGAAAGCACGTCCGTCTTGGTGTTCTTGGAGCCAGGCCGATAGGAGATGGAGAAAGTGAAGCGAGAGAAGAAGAGTGACCAGCGGGCCTGACGGGCGTTGAGGCGTTTGGCAGAGCGCAGGTACTCCAGGTTTTTATGATCGGTGAGGATGGAGAAAGGATGCTTGGAGCCCTCCAGCCAATGTCTCCATTCTTCGAGGGCCAATTTGATGGCCAGCAATTCGCGGTCTCCTACGTCGTAATTCTGTTCGGTGGGGGTGAGTTTATGAGAGAAGAAGGCGATGGGATGCAGCTTAGGGGGATCGCCCAAGCGTTGCAAAAGAACAGCCCCCACACCTACCGAAGACGCGTCGACCTCCAGGACGAAGGAGTGGTCCCGGTCAGGGTGGCCCAGAACAGGAGCGTGGTTAAAGGCGGATTTGAGGGCGGAGAAGGCCCACTCGGACTCCGGGGACCAGCGGAGGAAACGGGGATTGCCCCGCAGTAGCGTGGTGAGGGGCGCCACCGTGCGGCTGAAGTCCCTTATGAAGCGACGATAGAAGTTCGCGAATCCAAAAAAGCGTTGGAGCTCCTTGATAGACTTAGGTGTGGGCCAGGAGAGGACGGCAGAAACCTTAGAATTGTCTATTGCCATGCCGGAGGGAGATATAATGTAGCCGAGATAGTGCACTGATTGACTGTGGAATCAACTTCTCGGTTTTCACCCGGAGATGGTGGGAATGCAGCCTCTTCAGGACCTGGCGGACGTGGGCGACGTGAGTGGCGAAGTCCGGTGAGTAGACCAGGATGTCGTCCAGGTACATGATGACAAACCGGCCCAGCATGTCCCGGAGAACGTCATTGATGAACGCTTGGAAGACCAAGGGGGCGTTGGCCAGGCCGAAGGGCATCACCAGGTATTCGTAGTGGCCCGAGCTGGTGCTGAACGCGGTCTTCCACTCGTCGCCTTCCTTTACGCGGACCAGGTTGTAGGCGTTCCTGAGATCCAGTTTGGTGTACCAGTGAGCTGTGCGAAGCTGCTCGAGGGCCGAAGGGACCAGTGGGAGCGGATAGGCATACCTCCGAGTGATGCGGTTGAGCTCCCGGTAGTCAATGCACGGTCGCAGCCCCGAGTCCCGCTTGGGCACGAAGAAGAAACCCGCTGAGATGGGTGAGGTGGACGGATGGATGAAGCCGAGGCTCAGATACTCGCCGATGTAGTCGATCTTGGCTTGCTCTTCGGCCAGCGAGAGAGGGTACAGGCGGGCTTTGGGTAGAGGCGCGTCAGACACGAGGTCGATGGCACAGTCGTAAGAGCGGTGAGGAGGAAGGCGGGGCGGTGCGTCCGTTCCGAAGACGGGTGCCAGGTCTTGATAATCGCTGGGCACGTTGAGAGGGAGAGACGGAGTGTCGGAGAGCGGGACAGAGTTGAGTTGGAGGGCTGGGCGACGTAAGCAGTTGTCCTCACACCAAGGGGACCAGCGGATGAGCTCCCGGGCAGACCAGGAGATGAGGGGGTCGTGGCGGTGAAGCCAGGGGAGTCCCAGGATGATGGGATAGGCCAGGGAGGCCACAGGAAACAGGGTGAGAGTCTCCTCGTGGGTGGCGCTGGTGACCAGGCAAAGGGGAATGGTGACACAGGTAAGGAGGCCAGAACCGAGGGGGCGACCGTCCGCTGCGGTGATCCGCCGGCCCGCGGGGAGAGAAGTGCAGGGGATGTTCCATTTGGAGACAAGGCGGTCGGCGATGAAGTTTCCCTGGGCGTCAGAGTCGATCAGGGCTGTAAGAGAGACCTCGGTATGAGAGAGCCGCAAGAGCACAGGCAAAGCGAAGGAGGGAATAAGAGGGGGTTGACTCACCCGGGGTGTGCGTGCCGCATCCCCGGCATGCACGTCAGTAGGCCCGTGAGGCGGCGCGAGGTCACAGGCGAGGCGCAGGTGGCGGTTGGAGCCGCAGTAACAACAGAGTCCCTGCTCGAAGCAGCGACGACGTTCCTCGGAGGAGAGGTGAGTGCGAGCGAGCTCCATGGGCTCGGCGGGAGGCGAGGAGTCGTGGACGGCGTGGAGCGAGGAAGGGTAGTGGATCGGGGAACAAGGAGCTGGTCCAGGCGTATGGTGAGAGTGATGAGTTCCTCCAGAGTGAGGTTGAGGTCACGCCCGGCCAGTTCCCTCCTGAGGTCGGGATGTAGACCTTGATGGAATGCAGAGAGGAGAGCAGGTGAATTCCAGGGCGTAGTCAGCAGCCGAGCGGCGCCCCTGGCGCAGATTGAGCAGTCAGTCACCGCTGGAGCGACCCTCGCGAGGATGCTGAAAAACGGAGCGGAAAGTGGTCAAGAAGCGGCTGTAATCCCTTGCCTCAACTCCCTGCTGGGACCAGATAGCGGTGGCCCAATCCAAGGCACGGCCAGAGAGGAGGGAGACTACCAAGGCTATGCGGGCCGTGTCAGATTCCGGTTGTGAATGGGTGAAGTATAAGTCGCACTGTAGGAGAAAACCCTCGCAACGCTCCGGGTCTCAGTCATACTTCTCCGGTAGAGCGATCCGAAAAGCCGAGTGCGGGGGCGAGGCCCGTGGAGGACTGGGAGGAAGCGGAACCGAGGCAGGGAGCGCGGCGGCGGCTGGGGACGGCGTGAGCTGTGACACGCGTTGAGTGAGCTCGCTAACGGAGGGGACCAGCGAGCTGAGCGAACGCTGGTTGTCGGCGAGAAGCGTGACAGCCCGAGCTACTTCCTCAAGCTGGGCGCGGAGCTCGGCGAGCTGTTCCTCAGGGACAGGAGTAGGACCGAGGTTGGTTCAACTAGGCGCTGTCTCCATGGCGGCTATACAAAATGTAACGCTGGTGGAAAGTAGGAGACAAACGCAGGCAGGTGGATGCGAGGAGCGGCTTTATTGACTGTTGGGAACAGCACTGAAAATGAGGTAGGCAACGGAGCTACGTGACGAGGTAGGAAACCAAGTTGTATAGCAACTGAAAGGGGAACGGATGGGTGTTTAAATAGGGGGAGAGCGAGGCGTAAAAATGGGAACAGGTGCATGTGATTAGAAGGAGGGAGAGGACGAGCGACGCAGAAGGCGTGCGCTTGGAGCTGTGCTGGTAGCGGGCGTGACAGTGTTGATGATGTTAGGTGATTGAGACTGCAACTGCATAACCTTATGATGTGTCCCACTGTATAACTTAACACAATATGTGTACATAGGGTTAAGAGAATAACATTATTTTTGTTTACCCAAATCAAGAATCCCCAGTTTTCTATCTTGAGTGAATACAGTATTCACATAGTTTTTTAAATGGCAGAAAAATCACAGGAGAAAATTTACCTGAAGCCTGCACTGAACTAATACTTCCATCTGTTGCTTTAAATACAGTAACACAATGGGAATTATAAAAAGTCACAGAAGCTCCACCACATCACAGGAAAGCATTTGAAGAAAAACCACAAACACCACAAACATCTTGAGCTAAATGAAGATTTAAGGTAGTAGACCAATGTTTATTTTCAAAATCAAGAGATTTATTAGAAAAGTCTAACTCTCCTCTTGATCTGGACATGCACACCAGTGATTAAACATGGTGGATTGACTTGCACCTGAATCTGTAAAGGGAAAGAACTGTGTCTGCGATGGCTTTTGTCTGCCATACTATTATGTCTGTGCTCATGTGCTCACTTGAAAAAATAAGAATCAATTTGATATGGCTGCCACTTTTTGGTCTCTTAAGGCCAGAGTCTTCAGAATAATGTTATGGAAATCAGTTCTGTTCTGTTCTCTGTTTCTTCAATCTCAACGCCAGACTGGGCCACATGTTCCATAGGGCAGTGTGCATCCGAATAAGAGGAAGAAAAAGGAACGAGAGAACAACAAAGAAATGATAGGAAGATAGAGGAATGGGAGAGCCACATTTCTTCATCAATGATATGCTCTGATGCTCTCTTAAGGCTTGTGCTAATGAAGTCACATTTCTGTTGGTAGGCCCAGATTCCATTAGCCCATTGTAATTGTGTTAACTCTGTACGTGTCCTTAAATGGAATATGGTGTGTGTGTGTGTGTGTGTGTGTGTGTGTGTGTTTGCATTAGATACAAGGACATGGAACGACTTGTGTCATTAATTCATGTCGTTGCATCACATGCTTTTATCAGAGTGAAGGCTGGTATGTTTAACTTGTTAGTGATTGCTGAGATGTTTTTATTTGTGACAGTACATGTATGTAATCCTTCTTCTGACTAACAACTATTCCATATACAGTGGAATGTGAACAGCTGGTGCATGTACCAAAAGTACCTTTAAGTGAGATATACTGTATCTATATACTTTTAATGTTTGATTTAAGTGTTTTCAGTCAATGGTATGACGATAATGTGTGAGTGGGTGCCCTGTTGTATTTAATGAACATAGATCTATCAAAGTATGATTATCACAACATGTTTGTGGAAGTGTATCGTCGTGGAAACAAATAGCTTTCTGAGGACCTCAGAAAAGGAGTGGTTGATGCTCATCTCCGTGGAAAATGATACAAAACCACTCAAGACTTTGGAATCCACCAATCCACAGTCAGTTGATGTACAAATGGAGTCACTTCAAGACCATGGTTACCCTTTCCAGGAGTGGTTAACCATCACTCCAATAGCAAGGTGTGTATTGCCTGCAAAGGAAGCCAAGGTGGAGTGATGGTTGACCACTCCTGAAAGGGGGTGGAGCTTTAGCTACTCACAGGCTGGCATCTGTTCAGTTGAAGTTTGTCCCAGTAAATGAGAGGGTCACCTCAATACATCAATACATCTGCTGAGAGGAAAACTTTGACTGTTGTGTATGCATATGCATCCCACAGCAGTTCCGAGTATTCGGCCTTCTTGGAGTTAGTGGGTGGCATTATGGAGAGGATTCCAAGCACTGATTCCATTGTTTTGCTGGGCAAATTTAATGCACATGTTGACAATGACTGGGAAACCCGGAGAGAGGTGACTGGGAGGAATGATGTGAACCTGAGTAGTGGGATGTTATTGGACTACACTTTCGCATGGACAACAGGGACTGTGCGTTTGGATTGGCAAACTGGGGTGATGGTTCTCATTAAGAAAAAGGCCATTACACTGCTCAGCCTCTGGGAAAGTCTATGCCAGGGTCCTGGAAAGGATAATTCATCTGATAGTTGAACCTCGGATACATACAATGCGGATTTTGTTCTGGCCATGAAACGGTGGACCAACTCTTCACCCTCTTGCAGATGGTTGAGGGGGCATGGGTGTTTGCTACTCCACTCTACACATGCTTGTGGATTTGGTGAGGGCATATGACCGTGTTCCCCGATACATCCTTTGGCACGTGCTCCAGGAGTATGGGGTATTGGGGTCGCTGAGGTGAGCCATTCAGTCCTTGTACTCTCAGAGTTTGAGTTGTGTTCGCATTCTTGGCATTAAGTCAGTGTGGGCATTGAACTCCGTCAGGGTTGTGCCATGTCTACACTTCTGCTCTCAATTTACTAGCATATGTCCCCATCCACACCTGTCTTCATGAGCTCTTGGTAATGATCGAAAGCATGAGATCACGGATGTCAAGTGGTCACAAGTGGTCAAAATCTTTCTGTGCTGTTTTCATTTCAATTGCTGAACAACCAGAAAAGTTAATCATAGATTTAAAAAATTAGAATCCATACAGAGCATACAAAAATGCAGCATTATACTAAAAGAAACTGCCAAAATGTTTTTGTCATTTGCATAATAAACTACCTAACACTGCAATTGTTCTTGCTTTATTGGTGGGTTTACATAGGTACTACAGAGATATAGAACTACATAGGACAACAAGATTTTCTCATATAATCCAATGTAGAAAAAATAATTAAAGAAAGATATTGTCACGCTACCCGGCCGTGCCTACCGTATCTGCCGTCCCCCGGACCAATCAGGGGACCTCACGGCGATCGCACTGATCGCCTCCAGCTGTGAGGTCCCCTACTTAAACACGGACGGTTGAGACGGTAGACGCGGATCATTGACGTCATCGCCGCGTCCCAAACGCTCGTCGTCACCGCTCCCGGACGCTTCTCGTC